>JRUX01000897.1:0-13730 GCA_001407235.2 Kudoa iwatai | reverse complement strand
TATTTATTTATTTATCACATATGATGTAATATATAATAACTAATATTTTAAATAATTAATCTATAAGAAACACTTTATTCTATAAAATACAGAAAATATTTTTATGATGCGTGCGTCTTTTACAGATATATTTGCTTTTCTAATATACTAATTTATATGTAGGTTAATTATTAAAACATTAACGGCTTCTACCATTACATTACTATCATTGATAAATATCATATAATTCTTATTCTGCTTTATTTTTATATTTGAAAAAGTATTTTAGTGTATAAAGGTGGATATAATTCATTTAGATAAATGATATATTTTAATTGCATTAATTTAGTGTATTAGAAAAACAATCATTCAGTAATTAACAAATTAACACCATCAAAATAAGTGCACTACATTACATCCTATTATAATTAATTTTCTATTTTTATAATAACTAGTTTATTTTAATGAAAAATAATAGCGGTTATTTTAATGTGATTGAACAAACAATTCTCTGATATTAGAGATAGGTATTGGATTAGCGCATGCCCAACCGTAAGAAAATTAACCCGATCTTTAATAATCGAATTAGAACCTAATTGCAGCCGATTCTTTTATATGCATGAAAATTGATTATTTAAATTTTTATGTTTGTGTAAAATAATTTCAATTAAAGCTTTATCATTATTTTAATATCATGTTTTCAAAATGGTTTTTTAAATCACTTAACAAAGTAAGTCTGATATATATCATATCTTGTGAATATAACAATAGATATATTTATATTGTTGTTAAATATGATTATTCATTTTTCAGAATAATGATAACAGTGAATGTGTTAAAATAAATGAGAATACATGCGACAAACATGATCAATATACATTCAAAACTACCAATACACAAGCTACACATAACCAATTCCAAAATGATAACTCACAAAAGAAAGTTTTAACAGCATCATCTAATGAAAATTTTTATTGGATGTCTGATGAACAATGCACGGAATGTTTCAATTGTCATCAATCATTTACTCCTATTCGCAGAAGACACCATTGTCGCCAATGTGGAAGAATATTTTGTGGAAATTGTTCTTCATATCGTATCAATTCAATTGTATCTTATATTTATTCAAACTTGGGTACTAAAATTTTATTTTTAATGACATAATGTTTGTTTGTTATAGAGAAAAAAAGACTTTGTGAATTTTGCTACAATTCACTATCCAGTAAAATAAGCAGAAAATCACTATTACACAATATATCTAGAGATGATCCTAGCAGTAGTACTAGAATAGAACAAGGACTATCACTAGACGATGAGTTGTATAGAAATATATATATAGTATAGAAGAGATTTTTAAATTTCTATTTTTTAGATATATACATCGTAGAATTCATCACATTATTAATCATGATAGTAAATACTTTAATCATTGTGATAATGGAATAGTTTGTAGAATGATAGAAACATCTATTGATATTAATAAAAAGGTATTAAAGACTGATTATTTTTTATAATATTTAATAAGTTGATAACTTAAGATTAATCCAAGCAAGTTCCATGGAGACTTACTTGATATAAGACAATATGTGAGTATTGTCAGTATAATTAGTAACAGTGAATATATAAATTTTGAAAAATTTTATTCGGGCGTTGCCTTTACATGCAATATTTCTGGTATAGTTCACGATGAAACAATTCATAATCCAAAATTGTTATTATTTGGCTGTAGAATTGGTTATGAAAGATCCAATTCTTACTCTCTTCTCAATTCAGTTGTCAATCAACAACGAGAATATCTTAATATACTTGTATCGAGAATTTTAAAAATTTCTCCTGATATTATTATTGTACGATACTCTGTTTCAAATGTTATTCGTGATATATTTCAAAATCATAATAAAATTTTACTGTGTGATGTTAGCTATGTAATTATTTGACACACATTTTAATTAATATCATACTAATTAAAATGATAAAAATCAATTAAATTATTTTTACGTAATGATAGCTCATTTTTGTTAAAAAAATAATAATTTTTATTAAAAATTTTCTTCTTTAAACTATCATATTTCATTACTATTGTTTTAGGTTATGTTAATTCTTATATTTTAAAAAGAATAAACAACTTTCTAGTGTATTTATGTTATTACTTTAGCTTAAGATTTTGACTATATATTTTACTCATAAATGCAAAAATTGTTTCATTTTTTAAATCAACTATATTAAACACTAATTTCTGATTAATAGACCTATTTATTAAACACATAAAAGTTACAATTTATATTCTTAGATTTAAATGAGTCTATAATTTAATCTTTATATACACAATTATTGAATGCTTTATAAAATTTACTAGTAAATAAGCATTTACTTTCAATAATATGTATTGATTATAGCATGAATTTTTTATTTTTTCTATTATGAATATCGTTCCATCGTTAAGAAATAATAATCCAAAATAGTCTATTTTTTTTAATACATAAATTTAGTCAAAACTAAAGGCAATTTCAAGATGTACTGGGGCTAGTGTACTGAATTCAACTGATGAAATTGGATTTGCCCAGCTAGGAAAAGCAAAAATTTTTACTGTCAAGAGATTTGTTAGTGTAAATAATAAAAAAAAAAATAAACTGCTTTGATTAGTAATTTTTTTAGTCTAACAAAAATATTGATGTAGCTATAATAGATGGCTGTCCATCAGAGCTTTATGCTTCAACTATTTTGCTATATCCTGATGAAGATGAACTAAGTAAAATTAGAAGTACATTTATATCTATCTTGTTTTTTTCAAAAATGTTCATGGATGAAGTGCTTTTCATAAAACATTTATTAACTGATTTCGATATAAAATCAGCACCACCATTTATATTTTATAAAGATTTTAATATGAATAAGATAGAATGCTGTAACATAAATTATCAAAAATCTGAAGGATCACATAGATCTTCTTTTAAACATCGAAGAAATCTCACGGACGTACAAAAGTTATCATATAATATGGATAATTTAAAAAAATTAGAAATAAAAAATCTAAGAAGATTATCTGACTATAATATGGATATTAACAAATATTATATTCAAAAGGAGGAATGTGTTAATACTGTTAATCAATCATCCTACTCTTTAATTTATGAAAATGCATCATTATTATCTTTGAAAAATATTCTTCCATGTTCATTATTCTATTCTATTATAATACCATCAAATATCATTCTATTTAATACATTACCCTTATCATATCGATATATATGGAAAATGCCGAATAAATTTGCTAAAAGATTATATTCAAATTTTTATTACCAAAATGGATCGCCATCAGATAATTGCAACATTTTACTAGAAACTAATGATAGCGATGAGAATGTTTCTATTGAGAAATCACTAGCTACACTTGAGTTTACATACAAAGACCGCATTAACATTCCATTAAATAAACTTAATAGTCTGCAAGATCAATTGGCTATATTTCGAGCATTTGGTCGTTTTCCATCAATTAGAATGCTTTTTAGTGATGCTTATATGGATATTCCTTTAGATTTGTATCATCTAAGCTCAAAACAGTCACTATTGCAATTATATTCAAATGATATAACTACACCGAGTAATCATAGTTTAATTTCTACTGATTCAGGTTCTATATTGATGAAAACCAATCCATCAAGGTATCCTCTTATTCAAAATAAATCAAATATTAAAAAACTTTGTAACGTTACACAGCAAACACTTTATTGCTCAGATTTTTATCAATTTGATTTGGAACTATTTTCAGATATAATGGTTCTTTATTGGTGCTATTCTCCTAATTCTAAGTTATATCCACGTTATTGTATCAATCCATGTGTTAGGCATCTTAAATATTATTCTGTTAGTGATATTACCATGTCTTCTTTTATAAGTAATCACTGTATGAAATCATCTACATTATGCTCTCAACAAGCATGCGAGCGACCCTATAATCACCATTATTTTGTTTATGCTCATTCAAAAACAGAAATCATTCTCAAATTACCTAAAAATAAACTCAATCTTAAATCAAATGTATTGAAAAACAACACTCTTTATGCATTCTTTAAATGTGGCAAATGCTCAAAAGTAATTGTATTTGATATTATTAATAGCGTATAGTTATTATTTTTTTAAATTTTTTGCACATTATCAAATAATACGCTATTTAAAATTGAATGTGTTTGTGAATAATTTTTAATTAAATAATTGCACATAAAGAAATCTACTTATCGTAAAATGCCCCGAGAAAGTGTCAACATCCCATTTTCATCATTTTTATCACTTATCATATACTCAAGTGATTATATTCTATCCCAATTTTGTAAAAACCATCACATGTGTAATGATGAAAATCCTATTACAAAATTTTCTCTCTATTTTCAATATAATCAAAACATTGCTAAATTCAAGTATTGTATTAATAATCTTTTTAATAGTATGAATAATTCATTTTTTCATAGGGTTAAGAATATTGAACCATATCTTATTGGTAGCTTTTTGTTAAATATTTACTCTAAATCTGGTCTTAGTGTATTATTAAATGATCTACAATTTACTCATTGCAAGTCTTTTTCTTTTCAAAAGATTTTTATTCATTTTTATTTATTTAGTATAAAATGTGCTCTAGAAGAAATTACCAAATGTATTGAATGCAATATTACTCTTATTCCTAATCAAATACAAGAAAAATCATATGAATTTATTCAAAAAATTAAAGTAATTTTTTCATTTAACTTTTTTCATATCTAAAATAAATCTTTTTTTAATTATTTATGTTTTTTAAAAATCCATTAATGATCTAATATTAGATACATGTATATTATACCTAAATATGAAATAATTTTTCTAACTTAATTAATTAGCATTTAAAGTGTTTTATCTTAATTTTAAATAATATTTTGATCTTTATATTTATTTTAACAAATTTATTACAATTTTAAGATAAATTTATAGAATTTTATAAATGAATCTACTTTAAAAGTTGTTCATTCAGTGGATTCAGTAAAAGAGTTAACTTCAACAAAAATGACTAATAATTCCAACTCCAATATATATAAGATAATAAGTGAAAATAAAGCTCTATTTACAGCATTTTATTTCCAAATTGTTGATGAGTAAATAAATGTATATATTGGATCCATTTAATTCATAATTAGAATCAAAGGTTCAAGAGAATTGGTAGCGGCTTTAGGATTCGAACATTTTGATATTGATGATAATATAGCATATGAAGATTACTCTTATACTGGTACATCTATTCTTAAGCTACAACTAAAAAGATCGAATAGTGCGAGTTATTTTGATCTTAATATTATCACTGAAAAATCGACCAAATTAGTTCGTAGTATGTCACTACCATCATTTTCAATACCCAATATTGAAGTGGCAACTTACAATAGCCTAGGCTCAAAAACATTATCAAAATATAATAATGATATTGAATATGATCTTAGTGGGCCACTAAATCTACTAGAAACATCATCTAAATTCTGTAATATCGCTAACAATAGTAATACAACCAATATAGCTGGTGATAATGCTAGTCCTGTTACAGCTAATACTCGATTAAAATTTCCCCATAAAACAACACGTAATAATAAGATTTCCAATACTAAATTAGAACTCTTTTTTAAAAAAATTAACCCCTTGTAATTTTTTATTATTAATTTTCACATTTAGTTATTTGAATAAATAACCATAAATACTTTAATTAGGTCCAAGTTGACTCGTATTGTTAAACTTTCTAATGTTACTATTAGTGATATGAATGGACATTTATCTACCTTTTCAGAATCGACATGCTATATTATTAATGTAGGTGATCCTGGTAGAATCATATCCTTGGCGTTACAAATGTTACTTATAATTTTTTTTAATTATCATAATTTAAATATTTTTAATAGTTTGAATTCAAACATTGCATCTTCAGATAGCTATACAAATTATGCAAAAAATCATACAATAAGTTTGTTTAAAAAAGATGGATGGTTTGATGTAGCAATTCAAGTAAGTGATACATCCAAATATATCACTTCTGAAGCAACTATGTTTAATGCAGATCATAAAAAAATTGGTTATTTGTTTGTTATTTAGTTTATCTAGTTAATTTTCTAATTATGTAGAATTTTTTACAAACGAAGATCATATTGTTTGTAGTATATTTTGGTCGAAGCAATTTAAAAATTTTAGACAACTTCTTACTAATCATGGTTTTATCAATGAAGAATCGTAATTTTTACTTACTCTTCTGTAGAAATAATTGAGTAACTATTTTTTTTATATTATAAGGTATTTGGAATCCCTTAATAAATGCATCTTATGGAAGGCTCCAAGTGGAAAATCTGGTTCTAATTTTTTTAAGTCATATGGTATGCTATTATTATAAAAATTTTTTGTTAAATTTAATAAAAAAGACAATCGTTTTATTATCAAAGAACTAACAAGTCATGAATTTGAATGCCTACGTGAATTTATTGTCAATTACATTAACTACATTACTATATCGCTAAAAGAGCAGGTAATATTACTTTTAAATTCAATATTTTTTTTTCTATACACAATTTTTATCTATTTAAAATAATGTTATATCATTTATTTATACATTAAAAAATTCTCTATTTTATTTTTAAATAATCATAATTAATAGGTTAGTTTTTTTTGTGGTATAAATACATTTCTTAAATTTATGTTTACCTTTAGAGACCATCATTTTTAGTAAAAATATTTGGTGCTTATGAAATCATTTGTAAGGGTACACATTCATATAGATTGAGGTTTATTGTTATGGAAAATTTACTTTATTCTTTGCCATTCTCTCTTAATCCCAGCAAATCTACCAATAGTTCTCAAGTTAAAAATTCGTTGGTAGATTTAAATTATTTTTATTCTAATTTTATATTTATTAACCAAACAAATCTATGATAGATCTTTGACCTTAAAGGTGTTCATAATACTAAATTATTATCCAAATCTTCTCCTTATTTACCAGGAACGATAGGAACTGATGCTCAATTTACGATAAGTAATCATAACATAATTATTTTTTAGTTATTATATACTTAGTGTCACAAACTGACCCTTTACTATGTACGTTTCAATCAGTATCAATATTTCACAGAGCTATTGAAAGAGATACTGCTTTTCTATCTCAGCAATCAATTATGGACTATTCTCTTTTGTTATATGCTAATAAAACAAAAAGAACAATATTTGTTGGTATTATTGATTTTTTAAGAAAATATACATGGGATAAGAGACTAGAGAGTGTAGTTAAAGCTAGTGTAATGACTCTCAATTCTAATAATACTGGTAGTGGGCCCACAATTATACATCCTGAAGAATATAGATCTCGATTTATTGAAAAAATGAAAATTTATTTTCCACCAGTTCCTGATAAATTTACAAAATATAAAGTGGATTTTCTTGATGAAAATGCTCTTTTTATCTCTGATGATGAAGTAACTTGTTTTGATATTGATAAATCAAAAAACCCATTTTGGTACCATGAGATGTTGAAAAGTAAATACAATAAAATTCAATCTGAAAAACCATGTTAATTTATTTTTATACATAATTAATAATCTGTTTTTTATATTTTGCTACTTTCCATTTAACATTCTCATTTCTATTATCTTAAATAGTTTTTTTGTTTAATTTTGACACATGATATACTTAATAATAATATTATATGATTAAAGCTTATACTAACTGGTTCATAGTGTCCATATTTTTTGCTTAAAACTATTTTAACAACAAGATAGTATATTTAAAGTGGAAAACTTATTTAACGCTCTAATTCTATTTCATTTGTAAGTACATGCTATTTTTGGTGATAGCATTTAAAAAATTAGACACTGTTACAATTTTTGTAAGTATATGTGATTATTCTTGCAATTTTTTATCTAAAACATCATTATTTTTTCCCCCTTTTACTGTATATAAAGTAAAAACTATCATAGCTTAAAAATGAATTAGTCTTGTCTATTCAGCCCTATTTCAATAATTTTCTGAGATCTTAACATCATAAAAAGATGGTATACTAGTGTGAAATAGTATATAAACATCATTTAGAAAGTAATTTATTTTGATGGTAAATAATAACTCTCTATCAATATGGATCAACCTAGGGCTAGTCCGAAAAGCCTATTCACAAGGACGTTAATTTGTGAAACACCGCTTATTGGTTATAAGGCATTCCTTTAACCCTTATATTTATACAAGCTAACGAATTAAATTTAAGTTATCAAATGCTATAGATCTATATAGTTATAATATTTATCCTTTTGGAATTCAAATCTGATATACAAGCATTTCAAATGCATTTTCTTCAATCTAAATAAAGGAGAGACGCATATTTACAACTTTCAACACTATATTTACCTTGAGTGTTTATTTTCAAATTTAAGTTACTACAGCTTATAGTCGTAAATTAATATATTTAAAAAATATTACCATAAATGTTAAAATATAAATAATATAATTAAATTTGTATATATTTTTGTAAATAAGACTGAAGTAATATGTGGTTATTAAGTTAAAAAATAGTAATATTCCAGTGGGGGCTAGTTTGATTTAGTTTTACACTTGTATTTAATTTTAAAAGTAAATGATTAGATTGTTAAAATTATTCCATAAGATTAGCTATTAATTTTAATAGTAAAAAAATTTTTTATTTACTACCAATACTACTATCATTTTTTTGAATACACATTAAGCCTAAATTATACCTTTTTCCACATTAAAAACATTTTTAAGCCAAAAAATAATGTATTTTCTACTCTTTTACCATAGTATGATACTATAAGAAATCATATCTATCAATTTATATAATAAATTAGAAAATTAATTAAAAAATTGTCTATTTTTAAATTTATTTTGATACTAAAGTAAATAAACAATAATTGATATATTACAGACATTTATTTAATATTCTCATTAGTAAAAATTTAAATCTTCTTATTATTAGCAACTTTTTACTATATAGAAGCTATTTTTAACTATTTTAGTGTGTTTTCATGTGTTATTTGAAAATATATTACAAAAATATGGTCAAACATTTACAAAACATTAAGCAAAGGCTGTGATAAGATTCTTAAAGTTAATAAACAATATCAACTTTTTTTAATATATTTTGATTATACTACAAACAAAATTATTATATCATGTATTCTAAACAATACTAAAAATTTTCTATAAGTTTTACTTATGTATAGTGATTACAAAGCATTATTTATGATTATGCATTTCTTGTCATAAAATTTATGATAAAAGCAAAATTTATAGTTCGACTCTACTCTACATTGTACAAGATGGCTTGATACATTTATTTTTCATAATTAATGTTGGTATATTTAATATCCTGTTAAATAATGGATGCATGTTTACACTAGTCTCCTTTATAAACCTATAGGTAGAGGAAAATTATTAAAATTTTCTTAATTATATGTGGTAAGGATTTATTACTAATGCATTATAAAAATAGATTTCAGACACTATGGCTACTCATAAGAGTATGGTTAATATGAAGAAACAAAAAATTATGTAATTTTTTATTCCATTTAATTATTAAAGTACTATAAATCATTGCTTTAAATACATCATATATTATAGATAGGTTTATAATAATTACCAATTAAATATCCTTTCTAAATTAAAATTTAACTTCAATTTTCGTGTAATATGTATTCTGATTGATACTTAATAAAAATTAACAAACTTCAAGCTTATCAAATTTAGATATAGATTATGCAAATTCTCAACGTTATACTAAATATTAAGAAATATGATAATAAAGGTATTGTATTTATAATAAACTATAGATAAATGTTAAAAATAAGTTCAGCAAGTTCTATTACAATTAAAAACATAAAAAAATGTAATATGGGAACTGTAGTGCTCGTAATAGCTACCACTTAATATATTTTAAAACACTAATAGTCTCACTAACTTATAGCTAACGTAATGATACAAGAAAATACTTTTTTCTTTTAATTGGAATAAAAATAATGTTTTTATTTTAATATTAAAATAGAATCAACGCTCAACATGTAATCAATCGATACCTAATTCGCAATTTTTAAAAATATATGAAAATAATTGTTCGATCTAGCATTAATTATACAAATGATGGTTCAATTCTATAAAAAAATTGTAAAAATAGGTAAAAGATATTGATATCAGGCCCACCAAACTACGATACACATTTCTATCGTTACTATTGATTATTAATATGAAAAAAAAATACTGCAAATTTTGTTTTTCTAAATAACCGTGTAACTGGACACGACTTACGTGCAAAAAAATGGAAGGAAGCAATTCCCTTTATTTTTTGTTTACGCAGTAAAAACCCTTACCATCTATTTCTACATGGGATTACCGAATAACTAGGTGGCTTTCGAACAGGTCAGATCCTGTTTGGTGTAAACTCTAATGGTTATCATCATACAAGAATTAGTTTAACCGTTATAAAATTTTTTCTTTAAATGATAGCGTGTGATTTCACCCCATTTAAAATATGCGTCCTGTCTGTCTACTGATTGCGGCACCCGCTCGTTGCAAAACCGGACAGATGGCACGTGGTGTAGGTAACCAGGCTTACAGTCACATGGCCACGGGTTCGAATCTCGCCCCGGTCAGTCCACTGCCTCTAAGTCCCTGCACTCTCAATTTAAATTCACGTAGGAACATTGTGGTGATCGCAGTTTATTACGGCCTACCATAACTCTGGTTGCATTGAGAGACTCCTAGTGAAGTGGAAGTCTCAGGCACTTATAAACGCCAGAGTATGGACGAATCTTCGTATTTCTACGTAGATCCGGCGCCCATAAGTATGGCATTCTAGACTAATTCAAGGATAACCGGAGCAGGGTGCGGTAGGAGGTAGTAGTCGCCCCAAAACGAGGATGTTTAGTGGGTTAAACTCCCACACTACCGCATAACATTAAGTCATCTTAAGATGGTGCTGAGGTCCCTACAGCGTTAATGAGGCGGGCCTAACCAACCCAAATTTCACAACCTAACATGTTGCGCCAGGGGTTTGACCTTGTAAATAAAAAAAAAGATTGCCGCACCCTTTAGGGTTTTCGGTCGCAAGTAGGATGACTCGCCTTCAAATTTGGTTCAACTAGCATACAAGTTTAACTAGTTCTAAACAATCCGCGCTTTCCAAAAGCCCAGATTTTATGCTGTAAGTAAGTAAAAGCCAGGATTTCTCCATTGTAATTGCACTGTTAGCTCAAACACTATGAATGAAAAAAAACCACGAGACTACGATTTAATGATTTGCACGTGCTCACGATTTTTTGTTCACGAACGTTGTTTAGTGGAGTGAGGTTGTGATGATCGATATTTTCTTCAATATTTAATGAAGACTTATTATCGCCCCTATCTGATACCTTATAAAAATAATTATTAACTAATTTAAAGTTAAAATTGAAAATATAATATTTTCTAATATCCAAATCGTATCATTTAATTAAATTCTAATAATGAATTGAATAGTTTTTGACAATAGTTTCTAGGAAATGACTTTTTTCGGTAGTAAATTGTTTCATTTAATATAAGTTTACTCTGAATTAGAAAATAGTAGTGTATTGTTCCACTTGGTTGATTATATATGTCTTGTTTTTTAAAATGTTTTTATTAATATAAACTGTTTTAGTTGTACTTTGGTTTTATTCAATAATAATTTTCTTAATTAAGCTTACCTACAATAAGTGTATTATAGATAGCAAGCTATTGGATGAAATCATGCTTTAAATTGTAGGAATTATCTCTAAAAAATGTCAAAAATAGAATTTTAAATGATAAAGTTTTATACAAGAATGGTTATATTTTATTTTACATAATATAAGAATTAATAAATTTCTATTATTATACAACCATCACAAATATATTTGGTAACATTAAATGCACCCATTATGATTTCGAATAAATCTTGTAATGGTGTTTATTTAATAAGAGCTACTTTAAAAGTATCTTAATTAACTTTTTGTAATCATTCCAATGTGCTACATTATTCAACATAATGTTGTGGCACGTAAATAACTTAAATATCAACAAATTCCGATAATCTTAATTAAAAAATAGCTCTACCTATTTCAATAGTTAAAAAATGGAATTATAATATCATGAAGGTAAGAATACAATGTTATACCTTTAAAAAAGACAAATTCATGTTATACTTTTCAGGTGAACACTTTTGCTTTATACTATATGATATTCGATTATTTCACGTAACAGGAATAACAATTTCACAATGAAATTATCATACTGGAAAAGTAAAGATGTTTTAGAGGAAAAAATAAAAAGTTGAGGTCAACTGTTTATACACATGGATGGCATATTTACAATAAGTTGTTGGTATTTTTTTTATTTACACAACAATTACTTGTGATTGTTTTTTAAAGCAACTAAAATTAGTAAAATTAAGGTATCTTGTTGAAATTTTACCATATAACATAAAACGTCATGAGTATCAATATAAAAGTCATTTGATTGCATTTTTGATTATATTTCAAAGTAAATTTAAAAGAAATAATTATACTACTATCCATTAAAATGACATAATACTTTTTAATTATATTAAAATTTGATAAGTTAATGTATTTTTAAATGATGATGATGATGATAGATATACTATAGGAAAGGCATATTCTAGATTATTTCTTAGCTTAATTAAAATTACCTACTAGTTTGATCTTTTATTTTGTATAGATATCTCATATTGATGATGGTGAGTAAAACATATATGTTTGGTTACAAAGGTGATTAATCAATCACAGGCATATTTTTAGTTCAGGGAGTTTTTTTTGTGCTGGATGTGTCTTTTTTAATAAAAACTAATAATATTGGTACTATAAGCAAATTTTTAGTATATAAATATTTTTTACTTGATTCAGTTACCTAAAGGATAAATATTATAACTCCATATAGTAAAATTGCGGTAGAAAAATACTTTAGAATGAACAAAACCATTTCTAATTAGATATAAGGTGATAATTGTGAAGTTTAAATTATTGTTTCATAAAGAAAAATTAGGGAAAGGTTATGTAGTTATATGTTAAAGGAAAATATAATTCATCAGTATAATTGTCAAAGATTACTTTATATACCTTTTTTACAACTGGCATTAACTTTTAATTAGTTGTGAAGAATATTTCCATCATAGGGTAGAATTAGTAATACACTAATATTTTAATTAAAGTTCTTTTTTTAGGTGAAATTTATAATGTTCATGGATGTACTGGAAATTTATATGATTCATCCAAAAGTAATACGTTGACAACACTAGATTTTAGTAAAACTGTAAGGTTTAAATCCTTGTTCTATAACAACTAATAGAGAAAGACTAGAAAGGATAAATACTAAAAATATAAAGTTTAATATGAGAATCTATGAAAAAATATATTAAAAGGTTCAGCAAAAAGTGATCCATATAGGCTATATTGAAATGTATTAACAATAGGACAGATGGTATATTATACTAATATATTGATAAACTCATGCTCAACTCGCTACCTATGTGCAGTATTGATTACTGTTATCATCAAGTTATTTAAAGAAGGCAATCAATACTTAATGATAAATCTAATTAAAGTTTAATTTTTATACTACAATAGAGATTTGGCTTTTCTTGAAGAATTAATCTGTAAACAGTTAGAAACAATTATAAAGAAATAAAAAAATATTAACACAAACAATCATCCTTAAGTATAGCATGAAAGAGAATGATATAAACAAAATGA
>JRUX01000896.1:0-13725 GCA_001407235.2 Kudoa iwatai | reverse complement strand
TATTTATTTATTTATCACATATGATGTAATATATAATAACTAATATTTTAAATAATTAATCTATAAGAAACACTTTATTCTATAAAATACAGAAAATATTTTTATGATGCGTGCGTCTTTTACAGATATATTTGCTTTTCTAATATACTAATTTATATGTAGGTTAATTATTAAAACATTAACGGCTTCTACCATTACATTACTATCATTGATAAATATCATATAATTCTTATTCTGCTTTATTTTTATATTTGAAAAAGTATTTTAGTGTATAAAGGTGGATATAATTCATTTAGATAAATGATATATTTTAATTGCATTAATTTAGTGTATTAGAAAAACAATCATTCAGTAATTAACAAATTAACACCATCAAAATAAGTGCACTACATTACATCCTATTATAATTAATTTTCTATTTTTATAATAACTAGTTTATTTTAATGAAAAATAATAGCGGTTATTTTAATGTGATTGAACAAACAATTCTCTGATATTAGAGATAGGTATTGGATTAGCGCATGCCCAACCGTAAGAAAATTAACCCGATCTTTAATAATCGAATTAGAACCTAATTGCAGCCGATTCTTTTATATGCATGAAAATTGATTATTTAAATTTTTATGTTTGTGTAAAATAATTTCAATTAAAGCTTTATCATTATTTTAATATCATGTTTTCAAAATGGTTTTTTAAATCACTTAACAAAGTAAGTCTGATATATATCATATCTTGTGAATATAACAATAGATATATTTATATTGTTGTTAAATATGATTATTCATTTTTCAGAATAATGATAACAGTGAATGTGTTAAAATAAATGAGAATACATGCGACAAACATGATCAATATACATTCAAAACTACCAATACACAAGCTACACATAACCAATTCCAAAATGATAACTCACAAAAGAAAGTTTTAACAGCATCATCTAATGAAAATTTTTATTGGATGTCTGATGAACAATGCACGGAATGTTTCAATTGTCATCAATCATTTACTCCTATTCGCAGAAGACACCATTGTCGCCAATGTGGAAGAATATTTTGTGGAAATTGTTCTTCATATCGTATCAATTCAATTGTATCTTATATTTATTCAAACTTGGGTACTAAAATTTTATTTTTAATGACATAATGTTTGTTTGTTATAGAGAAAAAAAGACTTTGTGAATTTTGCTACAATTCACTATCCAGTAAAATAAGCAGAAAATCACTATTACACAATATATCTAGAGATGATCCTAGCAGTAGTACTAGAATAGAACAAGGACTATCACTAGACGATGAGTTGTATAGAAATATATATATAGTATAGAAGAGATTTTTAAATTTCTATTTTTTAGATATATACATCGTAGAATTCATCACATTATTAATCATGATAGTAAATACTTTAATCATTGTGATAATGGAATAGTTTGTAGAATGATAGAAACATCTATTGATATTAATAAAAAGGTATTAAAGACTGATTATTTTTTATAATATTTAATAAGTTGATAACTTAAGATTAATCCAAGCAAGTTCCATGGAGACTTACTTGATATAAGACAATATGTGAGTATTGTCAGTATAATTAGTAACAGTGAATATATAAATTTTGAAAAATTTTATTCGGGCGTTGCCTTTACATGCAATATTTCTGGTATAGTTCACGATGAAACAATTCATAATCCAAAATTGTTATTATTTGGCTGTAGAATTGGTTATGAAAGATCCAATTCTTACTCTCTTCTCAATTCAGTTGTCAATCAACAACGAGAATATCTTAATATACTTGTATCGAGAATTTTAAAAATTTCTCCTGATATTATTATTGTACGATACTCTGTTTCAAATGTTATTCGTGATATATTTCAAAATCATAATAAAATTTTACTGTGTGATGTTAGCTATGTAATTATTTGACACACATTTTAATTAATATCATACTAATTAAAATGATAAAAATCAATTAAATTATTTTTACGTAATGATAGCTCATTTTTGTTAAAAAAATAATAATTTTTATTAAAAATTTTCTTCTTTAAACTATCATATTTCATTACTATTGTTTTAGGTTATGTTAATTCTTATATTTTAAAAAGAATAAACAACTTTCTAGTGTATTTATGTTATTACTTTAGCTTAAGATTTTGACTATATATTTTACTCATAAATGCAAAAATTGTTTCATTTTTTAAATCAACTATATTAAACACTAATTTCTGATTAATAGACCTATTTATTAAACACATAAAAGTTACAATTTATATTCTTAGATTTAAATGAGTCTATAATTTAATCTTTATATACACAATTATTGAATGCTTTATAAAATTTACTAGTAAATAAGCATTTACTTTCAATAATATGTATTGATTATAGCATGAATTTTTTATTTTTTCTATTATGAATATCGTTCCATCGTTAAGAAATAATAATCCAAAATAGTCTATTTTTTTTAATACATAAATTTAGTCAAAACTAAAGGCAATTTCAAGATGTACTGGGGCTAGTGTACTGAATTCAACTGATGAAATTGGATTTGCCCAGCTAGGAAAAGCAAAAATTTTTACTGTCAAGAGATTTGTTAGTGTAAATAATAAAAAAAAAAATAAACTGCTTTGATTAGTAATTTTTTTAGTCTAACAAAAATATTGATGTAGCTATAATAGATGGCTGTCCATCAGAGCTTTATGCTTCAACTATTTTGCTATATCCTGATGAAGATGAACTAAGTAAAATTAGAAGTACATTTATATCTATCTTGTTTTTTTCAAAAATGTTCATGGATGAAGTGCTTTTCATAAAACATTTATTAACTGATTTCGATATAAAATCAGCACCACCATTTATATTTTATAAAGATTTTAATATGAATAAGATAGAATGCTGTAACATAAATTATCAAAAATCTGAAGGATCACATAGATCTTCTTTTAAACATCGAAGAAATCTCACGGACGTACAAAAGTTATCATATAATATGGATAATTTAAAAAAATTAGAAATAAAAAATCTAAGAAGATTATCTGACTATAATATGGATATTAACAAATATTATATTCAAAAGGAGGAATGTGTTAATACTGTTAATCAATCATCCTACTCTTTAATTTATGAAAATGCATCATTATTATCTTTGAAAAATATTCTTCCATGTTCATTATTCTATTCTATTATAATACCATCAAATATCATTCTATTTAATACATTACCCTTATCATATCGATATATATGGAAAATGCCGAATAAATTTGCTAAAAGATTATATTCAAATTTTTATTACCAAAATGGATCGCCATCAGATAATTGCAACATTTTACTAGAAACTAATGATAGCGATGAGAATGTTTCTATTGAGAAATCACTAGCTACACTTGAGTTTACATACAAAGACCGCATTAACATTCCATTAAATAAACTTAATAGTCTGCAAGATCAATTGGCTATATTTCGAGCATTTGGTCGTTTTCCATCAATTAGAATGCTTTTTAGTGATGCTTATATGGATATTCCTTTAGATTTGTATCATCTAAGCTCAAAACAGTCACTATTGCAATTATATTCAAATGATATAACTACACCGAGTAATCATAGTTTAATTTCTACTGATTCAGGTTCTATATTGATGAAAACCAATCCATCAAGGTATCCTCTTATTCAAAATAAATCAAATATTAAAAAACTTTGTAACGTTACACAGCAAACACTTTATTGCTCAGATTTTTATCAATTTGATTTGGAACTATTTTCAGATATAATGGTTCTTTATTGGTGCTATTCTCCTAATTCTAAGTTATATCCACGTTATTGTATCAATCCATGTGTTAGGCATCTTAAATATTATTCTGTTAGTGATATTACCATGTCTTCTTTTATAAGTAATCACTGTATGAAATCATCTACATTATGCTCTCAACAAGCATGCGAGCGACCCTATAATCACCATTATTTTGTTTATGCTCATTCAAAAACAGAAATCATTCTCAAATTACCTAAAAATAAACTCAATCTTAAATCAAATGTATTGAAAAACAACACTCTTTATGCATTCTTTAAATGTGGCAAATGCTCAAAAGTAATTGTATTTGATATTATTAATAGCGTATAGTTATTATTTTTTTAAATTTTTTGCACATTATCAAATAATACGCTATTTAAAATTGAATGTGTTTGTGAATAATTTTTAATTAAATAATTGCACATAAAGAAATCTACTTATCGTAAAATGCCCCGAGAAAGTGTCAACATCCCATTTTCATCATTTTTATCACTTATCATATACTCAAGTGATTATATTCTATCCCAATTTTGTAAAAACCATCACATGTGTAATGATGAAAATCCTATTACAAAATTTTCTCTCTATTTTCAATATAATCAAAACATTGCTAAATTCAAGTATTGTATTAATAATCTTTTTAATAGTATGAATAATTCATTTTTTCATAGGGTTAAGAATATTGAACCATATCTTATTGGTAGCTTTTTGTTAAATATTTACTCTAAATCTGGTCTTAGTGTATTATTAAATGATCTACAATTTACTCATTGCAAGTCTTTTTCTTTTCAAAAGATTTTTATTCATTTTTATTTATTTAGTATAAAATGTGCTCTAGAAGAAATTACCAAATGTATTGAATGCAATATTACTCTTATTCCTAATCAAATACAAGAAAAATCATATGAATTTATTCAAAAAATTAAAGTAATTTTTTCATTTAACTTTTTTCATATCTAAAATAAATCTTTTTTTAATTATTTATGTTTTTTAAAAATCCATTAATGATCTAATATTAGATACATGTATATTATACCTAAATATGAAATAATTTTTCTAACTTAATTAATTAGCATTTAAAGTGTTTTATCTTAATTTTAAATAATATTTTGATCTTTATATTTATTTTAACAAATTTATTACAATTTTAAGATAAATTTATAGAATTTTATAAATGAATCTACTTTAAAAGTTGTTCATTCAGTGGATTCAGTAAAAGAGTTAACTTCAACAAAAATGACTAATAATTCCAACTCCAATATATATAAGATAATAAGTGAAAATAAAGCTCTATTTACAGCATTTTATTTCCAAATTGTTGATGAGTAAATAAATGTATATATTGGATCCATTTAATTCATAATTAGAATCAAAGGTTCAAGAGAATTGGTAGCGGCTTTAGGATTCGAACATTTTGATATTGATGATAATATAGCATATGAAGATTACTCTTATACTGGTACATCTATTCTTAAGCTACAACTAAAAAGATCGAATAGTGCGAGTTATTTTGATCTTAATATTATCACTGAAAAATCGACCAAATTAGTTCGTAGTATGTCACTACCATCATTTTCAATACCCAATATTGAAGTGGCAACTTACAATAGCCTAGGCTCAAAAACATTATCAAAATATAATAATGATATTGAATATGATCTTAGTGGGCCACTAAATCTACTAGAAACATCATCTAAATTCTGTAATATCGCTAACAATAGTAATACAACCAATATAGCTGGTGATAATGCTAGTCCTGTTACAGCTAATACTCGATTAAAATTTCCCCATAAAACAACACGTAATAATAAGATTTCCAATACTAAATTAGAACTCTTTTTTAAAAAAATTAACCCCTTGTAATTTTTTATTATTAATTTTCACATTTAGTTATTTGAATAAATAACCATAAATACTTTAATTAGGTCCAAGTTGACTCGTATTGTTAAACTTTCTAATGTTACTATTAGTGATATGAATGGACATTTATCTACCTTTTCAGAATCGACATGCTATATTATTAATGTAGGTGATCCTGGTAGAATCATATCCTTGGCGTTACAAATGTTACTTATAATTTTTTTTAATTATCATAATTTAAATATTTTTAATAGTTTGAATTCAAACATTGCATCTTCAGATAGCTATACAAATTATGCAAAAAATCATACAATAAGTTTGTTTAAAAAAGATGGATGGTTTGATGTAGCAATTCAAGTAAGTGATACATCCAAATATATCACTTCTGAAGCAACTATGTTTAATGCAGATCATAAAAAAATTGGTTATTTGTTTGTTATTTAGTTTATCTAGTTAATTTTCTAATTATGTAGAATTTTTTACAAACGAAGATCATATTGTTTGTAGTATATTTTGGTCGAAGCAATTTAAAAATTTTAGACAACTTCTTACTAATCATGGTTTTATCAATGAAGAATCGTAATTTTTACTTACTCTTCTGTAGAAATAATTGAGTAACTATTTTTTTTATATTATAAGGTATTTGGAATCCCTTAATAAATGCATCTTATGGAAGGCTCCAAGTGGAAAATCTGGTTCTAATTTTTTTAAGTCATATGGTATGCTATTATTATAAAAATTTTTTGTTAAATTTAATAAAAAAGACAATCGTTTTATTATCAAAGAACTAACAAGTCATGAATTTGAATGCCTACGTGAATTTATTGTCAATTACATTAACTACATTACTATATCGCTAAAAGAGCAGGTAATATTACTTTTAAATTCAATATTTTTTTTTCTATACACAATTTTTATCTATTTAAAATAATGTTATATCATTTATTTATACATTAAAAAATTCTCTATTTTATTTTTAAATAATCATAATTAATAGGTTAGTTTTTTTTGTGGTATAAATACATTTCTTAAATTTATGTTTACCTTTAGAGACCATCATTTTTAGTAAAAATATTTGGTGCTTATGAAATCATTTGTAAGGGTACACATTCATATAGATTGAGGTTTATTGTTATGGAAAATTTACTTTATTCTTTGCCATTCTCTCTTAATCCCAGCAAATCTACCAATAGTTCTCAAGTTAAAAATTCGTTGGTAGATTTAAATTATTTTTATTCTAATTTTATATTTATTAACCAAACAAATCTATGATAGATCTTTGACCTTAAAGGTGTTCATAATACTAAATTATTATCCAAATCTTCTCCTTATTTACCAGGAACGATAGGAACTGATGCTCAATTTACGATAAGTAATCATAACATAATTATTTTTTAGTTATTATATACTTAGTGTCACAAACTGACCCTTTACTATGTACGTTTCAATCAGTATCAATATTTCACAGAGCTATTGAAAGAGATACTGCTTTTCTATCTCAGCAATCAATTATGGACTATTCTCTTTTGTTATATGCTAATAAAACAAAAAGAACAATATTTGTTGGTATTATTGATTTTTTAAGAAAATATACATGGGATAAGAGACTAGAGAGTGTAGTTAAAGCTAGTGTAATGACTCTCAATTCTAATAATACTGGTAGTGGGCCCACAATTATACATCCTGAAGAATATAGATCTCGATTTATTGAAAAAATGAAAATTTATTTTCCACCAGTTCCTGATAAATTTACAAAATATAAAGTGGATTTTCTTGATGAAAATGCTCTTTTTATCTCTGATGATGAAGTAACTTGTTTTGATATTGATAAATCAAAAAACCCATTTTGGTACCATGAGATGTTGAAAAGTAAATACAATAAAATTCAATCTGAAAAACCATGTTAATTTATTTTTATACATAATTAATAATCTGTTTTTTATATTTTGCTACTTTCCATTTAACATTCTCATTTCTATTATCTTAAATAGTTTTTTTGTTTAATTTTGACACATGATATACTTAATAATAATATTATATGATTAAAGCTTATACTAACTGGTTCATAGTGTCCATATTTTTTGCTTAAAACTATTTTAACAACAAGATAGTATATTTAAAGTGGAAAACTTATTTAACGCTCTAATTCTATTTCATTTGTAAGTACATGCTATTTTTGGTGATAGCATTTAAAAAATTAGACACTGTTACAATTTTTGTAAGTATATGTGATTATTCTTGCAATTTTTTATCTAAAACATCATTATTTTTTCCCCCTTTTACTGTATATAAAGTAAAAACTATCATAGCTTAAAAATGAATTAGTCTTGTCTATTCAGCCCTATTTCAATAATTTTCTGAGATCTTAACATCATAAAAAGATGGTATACTAGTGTGAAATAGTATATAAACATCATTTAGAAAGTAATTTATTTTGATGGTAAATAATAACTCTCTATCAATATGGATCAACCTAGGGCTAGTCCGAAAAGCCTATTCACAAGGACGTTAATTTGTGAAACACCGCTTATTGGTTATAAGGCATTCCTTTAACCCTTATATTTATACAAGCTAACGAATTAAATTTAAGTTATCAAATGCTATAGATCTATATAGTTATAATATTTATCCTTTTGGAATTCAAATCTGATATACAAGCATTTCAAATGCATTTTCTTCAATCTAAATAAAGGAGAGACGCATATTTACAACTTTCAACACTATATTTACCTTGAGTGTTTATTTTCAAATTTAAGTTACTACAGCTTATAGTCGTAAATTAATATATTTAAAAAATATTACCATAAATGTTAAAATATAAATAATATAATTAAATTTGTATATATTTTTGTAAATAAGACTGAAGTAATATGTGGTTATTAAGTTAAAAAATAGTAATATTCCAGTGGGGGCTAGTTTGATTTAGTTTTACACTTGTATTTAATTTTAAAAGTAAATGATTAGATTGTTAAAATTATTCCATAAGATTAGCTATTAATTTTAATAGTAAAAAAATTTTTTATTTACTACCAATACTACTATCATTTTTTTGAATACACATTAAGCCTAAATTATACCTTTTTCCACATTAAAAACATTTTTAAGCCAAAAAATAATGTATTTTCTACTCTTTTACCATAGTATGATACTATAAGAAATCATATCTATCAATTTATATAATAAATTAGAAAATTAATTAAAAAATTGTCTATTTTTAAATTTATTTTGATACTAAAGTAAATAAACAATAATTGATATATTACAGACATTTATTTAATATTCTCATTAGTAAAAATTTAAATCTTCTTATTATTAGCAACTTTTTACTATATAGAAGCTATTTTTAACTATTTTAGTGTGTTTTCATGTGTTATTTGAAAATATATTACAAAAATATGGTCAAACATTTACAAAACATTAAGCAAAGGCTGTGATAAGATTCTTAAAGTTAATAAACAATATCAACTTTTTTTAATATATTTTGATTATACTACAAACAAAATTATTATATCATGTATTCTAAACAATACTAAAAATTTTCTATAAGTTTTACTTATGTATAGTGATTACAAAGCATTATTTATGATTATGCATTTCTTGTCATAAAATTTATGATAAAAGCAAAATTTATAGTTCGACTCTACTCTACATTGTACAAGATGGCTTGATACATTTATTTTTCATAATTAATGTTGGTATATTTAATATCCTGTTAAATAATGGATGCATGTTTACACTAGTCTCCTTTATAAACCTATAGGTAGAGGAAAATTATTAAAATTTTCTTAATTATATGTGGTAAGGATTTATTACTAATGCATTATAAAAATAGATTTCAGACACTATGGCTACTCATAAGAGTATGGTTAATATGAAGAAACAAAAAATTATGTAATTTTTTATTCCATTTAATTATTAAAGTACTATAAATCATTGCTTTAAATACATCATATATTATAGATAGGTTTATAATAATTACCAATTAAATATCCTTTCTAAATTAAAATTTAACTTCAATTTTCGTGTAATATGTATTCTGATTGATACTTAATAAAAATTAACAAACTTCAAGCTTATCAAATTTAGATATAGATTATGCAAATTCTCAACGTTATACTAAATATTAAGAAATATGATAATAAAGGTATTGTATTTATAATAAACTATAGATAAATGTTAAAAATAAGTTCAGCAAGTTCTATTACAATTAAAAACATAAAAAAATGTAATATGGGAACTGTAGTGCTCGTAATAGCTACCACTTAATATATTTTAAAACACTAATAGTCTCACTAACTTATAGCTAACGTAATGATACAAGAAAATACTTTTTTCTTTTAATTGGAATAAAAATAATGTTTTTATTTTAATATTAAAATAGAATCAACGCTCAACATGTAATCAATCGATACCTAATTCGCAATTTTTAAAAATATATGAAAATAATTGTTCGATCTAGCATTAATTATACAAATGATGGTTCAATTCTATAAAAAAATTGTAAAAATAGGTAAAAGATATTGATATCAGGCCCACCAAACTACGATACACATTTCTATCGTTACTATTGATTATTAATATGAAAAAAAAATACTGCAAATTTTGTTTTTCTAAATAACCGTGTAACTGGACACGACTTACGTGCAAAAAAATGGAAGGAAGCAATTCCCTTTATTTTTTGTTTACGCAGTAAAAACCCTTACCATCTATTTCTACATGGGATTACCGAATAACTAGGTGGCTTTCGAACAGGTCAGATCCTGTTTGGTGTAAACTCTAATGGTTATCATCATACAAGAATTAGTTTAACCGTTATAAAATTTTTTCTTTAAATGATAGCGTGTGATTTCACCCCATTTAAAATATGCGTCCTGTCTGTCTACTGATTGCGGCACCCGCTCGTTGCAAAACCGGACAGATGGCACGTGGTGTAGGTAACCAGGCTTACAGTCACATGGCCACGGGTTCGAATCTCGCCCCGGTCAGTCCACTGCCTCTAAGTCCCTGCACTCTCAATTTAAATTCACGTAGGAACATTGTGGTGATCGCAGTTTATTACGGCCTACCATAACTCTGGTTGCATTGAGAGACTCCTAGTGAAGTGGAAGTCTCAGGCACTTATAAACGCCAGAGTATGGACGAATCTTCGTATTTCTACGTAGATCCGGCGCCCATAAGTATGGCATTCTAGACTAATTCAAGGATAACCGGAGCAGGGTGCGGTAGGAGGTAGTAGTCGCCCCAAAACGAGGATGTTTAGTGGGTTAAACTCCCACACTACCGCATAACATTAAGTCATCTTAAGATGGCGCTACGGTCCCTACAGTGTTAATGAGGCAGATCTGACTGACCCAAATTTCACAACCTAACATTTTGCGCCAGGGGTTTGACCTTGTAAATAAAAAAAAGATTGCCGCACCCTTTAGGGTTTTCGGTCGCAAGTAGGATGACTCGTCTTCAAATTTGGTTCAACTAGTATACAAGTTTAACTAGTTCTAAACAATCAGCGCTTTCCAAAAGCCCAGATTTTATGCTGTAAGTAAAAGCCAGGATTTCTCCATTGTAATTGCACTGTTAGCTCAAACACTATGAATGAAAAAAAACCACGAGACTACGATTTAATGATTTGCACGTGCTCACGATTTTTTGTTCACGAACGTTGTTTAGTGGAGTGAGGTTGTGATGATCGATATTTTCTTCAATATTTAATGAAGACTTATTATCGCCCCTATCTGATACCTTATAAAAATAATTATTAACTAATTTAAAGTTAAAATTGAAAATATAATATTTTCTAATATCCAAATCGTATCATTTAATTAAATTCTAATAATGAATTGAATAGTTTTTGACAATAGTTTCTAGGAAATGACTTTTTTCGGTAGTAAATTGTTTCATTTAATATAAGTTTACTCTGAATTAGAAAATAGTAGTGTATTGTTCCACTTGGTTGATTATATATGTCTTGTTTTTTAAAATGTTTTTATTAATATAAACTGTTTTAGTTGTACTTTGGTTTTATTCAATAATAATTTTCTTAATTAAGCTTACCTACAATAAGTGTATTATAGATAGCAAGCTATTGGATGAAATCATGCTTTAAATTGTAGGAATTATCTCTAAAAAATGTCAAAAATAGAATTTTAAATGATAAAGTTTTATACAAGAATGGTTATATTTTATTTTACATAATATAAGAATTAATAAATTTCTATTATTATACAACCATCACAAATATATTTGGTAACATTAAATGCACCCATTATGATTTCGAATAAATCTTGTAATGGTGTTTATTTAATAAGAGCTACTTTAAAAGTATCTTAATTAACTTTTTGTAATCATTCCAATGTGCTACATTATTCAACATAATGTTGTGGCACGTAAATAACTTAAATATCAACAAATTCCGATAATCTTAATTAAAAAATAGCTCTACCTATTTCAATAGTTAAAAAATGGAATTATAATATCATGAAGGTAAGAATACAATGTTATACCTTTAAAAAAGACAAATTCATGTTATACTTTTCAGGTGAACACTTTTGCTTTATACTATATGATATTCGATTATTTCACGTAACAGGAATAACAATTTCACAATGAAATTATCATACTGGAAAAGTAAAGATGTTTTAGAGGAAAAAATAAAAAGTTGAGGTCAACTGTTTATACACATGGATGGCATATTTACAATAAGTTGTTGGTATTTTTTTTATTTACACAACAATTACTTGTGATTGTTTTTTAAAGCAACTAAAATTAGTAAAATTAAGGTATCTTGTTGAAATTTTACCATATAACATAAAACGTCATGAGTATCAATATAAAAGTCATTTGATTGCATTTTTGATTATATTTCAAAGTAAATTTAAAAGAAATAATTATACTACTATCCATTAAAATGACATAATACTTTTTAATTATATTAAAATTTGATAAGTTAATGTATTTTTAAATGATGATGATGATGATAGATATACTATAGGAAAGGCATATTCTAGATTATTTCTTAGCTTAATTAAAATTACCTACTAGTTTGATCTTTTATTTTGTATAGATATCTCATATTGATGATGGTGAGTAAAACATATATGTTTGGTTACAAAGGTGATTAATCAATCACAGGCATATTTTTAGTTCAGGGAGTTTTTTTTGTGCTGGATGTGTCTTTTTTAATAAAAACTAATAATATTGGTACTATAAGCAAATTTTTAGTATATAAATATTTTTTACTTGATTCAGTTACCTAAAGGATAAATATTATAACTCCATATAGTAAAATTGCGGTAGAAAAATACTTTAGAATGAACAAAACCATTTCTAATTAGATATAAGGTGATAATTGTGAAGTTTAAATTATTGTTTCATAAAGAAAAATTAGGGAAAGGTTATGTAGTTATATGTTAAAGGAAAATATAATTCATCAGTATAATTGTCAAAGATTACTTTATATACCTTTTTTACAACTGGCATTAACTTTTAATTAGTTGTGAAGAATATTTCCATCATAGGGTAGAATTAGTAATACACTAATATTTTAATTAAAGTTCTTTTTTTAGGTGAAATTTATAATGTTCATGGATGTACTGGAAATTTATATGATTCATCCAAAAGTAATACGTTGACAACACTAGATTTTAGTAAAACTGTAAGGTTTAAATCCTTGTTCTATAACAACTAATAGAGAAAGACTAGAAAGGATAAATACTAAAAATATAAAGTTTAATATGAGAATCTATGAAAAAATATATTAAAAGGTTCAGCAAAAAGTGATCCATATAGGCTATATTGAAATGTATTAACAATAGGACAGATGGTATATTATACTAATATATTGATAAACTCATGCTCAACTCGCTACCTATGTGCAGTATTGATTACTGTTATCATCAAGTTATTTAAAGAAGGCAATCAATACTTAATGATAAATCTAATTAAAGTTTAATTTTTATACTACAATAGAGATTTGGCTTTTCTTGAAGAATTAATCTGTAAACAGTTAGAAACAATTATAAAGAAATAAAAAAATATTAACACAAACAATCATCCTTAAGTATAGCATGAAAGAGAATGATATAAACAAAATGA
>JRUX01000895.1:0-29623 GCA_001407235.2 Kudoa iwatai | reverse complement strand
TCTATGATCATGGTTTTATATGTTTTAGCATTTTTTTAACTGATGTAGATATAGCTATATTTGAAAAATCTTGATATTTAATTAATTTAAGTTGTTGTGTACTATTACCAAATATAAGAGTATTATTTCTTAAATAGTTAACAATTTTTTCCTTTTTCATATTAATCTTTACTTTTGCATGATACAATTTATAAAAATGAATTCTATGTGAAAATACATGTTTCAATGTCTCTTTGTATGATATACTCATTAGAGATTTGCTATTGGAGGAATAATCAATACAATTTGACAACATATTTTCCAACTTCATATCTAAATACGCATGTATAATATCATCAGAAACATTATCAATTGTTTGGATATGTTTTATATGGGAGGCTAATAATGGTATATCTATAATAATAAATTCCCATAAGTTAGCAAGTAGACCTTTAGATGGTCTTTGAGAAATGAGCCACCAACTACTACTACTACTTGATAATCGATTAGATTTAGTTTTATTTTCATTAATTTCTATAGCTAAAGCTATATAGTGTATTATTGGTGATGTTTTGGGTTTGACTGAACCAGGAAAATTATTATAACTATAGGTTATAGTTGAATTAGAAATATTACTACAAATATAGCAATCATCTTGATTGTTGTTACTAAATAAAGGATCTTCAACATTGATATTAATATTAACAGCTTGATTTAAATTTTTATATGTTTTACATACAGTTTTAAGAGGACAGTCAAAACATTTGGGTTGAGATTTTGATAAACAAATAGTAGCACCAATATCCATAAGGCATTGATTAAAATCTCCAGGCATATTAGAATCAATAACTGTATGAAGCAATTGAGTTATAATTTTTATTAATTCATTCTTATTTTTTAACTGATAAAGAGATAATCCACACAATCTTGAAAAAATACGCAATACATTACCATCTACAGCTGGAATGGGTTTATTGAATGCAATTGAACAAATTGCACCAGCAGTATACTCTCCAATACCAGGTAAATTATTTACAAGTATATCATAATTTCTAAAATATAATAAAGAAAAGCATACACAATTTATGTTTAAAACAATACTGTGGTATAATTCCGTTATAATTATTGCAAATAATTTTTGCTGTTTCATACAACCTTTTTGCACGATTATAATACCCTAATCCTGACCATACAGATAATATTTGTTGAACATCACTTTCATTTGCCAAGTCCTCTATTGTTGGCCAACGATACATCCAACGATAGTAATAATCAATAACTGTCTTTACTTGTGTTTGTTGTAGCATAATCTCTGATATTAGAACTCTATAGGCAATATCATTTTGTGTTAGATCTTTTGTTAGCTCTCTCCATGGTAAATTTCTACTATAATTTTTATACCAATCATGCAATCCATTTCTAATTATTTTTTTAGTCGATTCATCAAAAGAATGTAATCTGCATAATATAATTTCGTCTGAATTTTTGAACTTACGCTTTCCAACCATTAACTACCTTAGTTACTGTCTTATCCTCGTGCATATCAGTCACAATCATCTTTACAGTAATAGATAATTGTTCTTTTATTTTCCATAATTAGATAAAAAATATTTTAAATATTAGTTCTTTTTATATTATAAAAAGTTTTACTCTTATTTTCTATCACTTAACTAATTAAAATACTATGATGCGCGCGCTTAATATAACTAATGTGTTACATTGGAAAGAATGTGAAAAAATTAGAAAAACAAATTAGTTTTTTTGATTATTTTATTATTTATATATAAAAAATAAGTGGCAAGATATTTATTTTATGATATTTTAAATATATCAATTCCATTACATTGTTATTTATTTAACAATATAATTTTAAATTTATATAAATTCATAATGCTATTAAAAATATAAGATTTCTTTAAAAAATAAACCAACATTTTTATCATCACATATGATTGCGCTTGCGCGATAAAAGATATTATGTTTGAGTAGATAAATATGATGTGGTACTATATAAGGTATGACAGTTGTAACCTTTAATAATTACATTTATAATAAATTTTTTTCAGTTTTTAAAAATAACCCTTGACATTCTTTATCGAAAAAACATTTTTTACACAATTTTTAATGCAAAAATTAATGTTTAAAAGATATTTTATTAAATTCTAAATAGTTATTATTTTTTTTCATGTATATACTGTTTTTTATAGATTAAGATAATAAAAATAGTATGATTGAGCACCCTATAATACAGATTGGTTAAATAAAGCATGTTTCTATTGTATTAAATATCTCTTAATATATAAAATAATAAATTTGCTGCATTAAATCAATGAAGAAGTCAATTTAATAATATAGATACATGTTATCATGGATTTTGAGTAAACTTATTCACTTGAATATGTTTGTTACAGTTCACTAATACATAATTGGGCTAGATATAATTTCAAACTGATTATGATAGATATATTAAACTCACATTTATTATACTATCAATTTAATAAATATATAATGCATACTTTACTGTATTACTATCAGTATATCAATTAAATACGAACTAACCCTTTCGTGATTTATCGGACTGTTATTGATTATCTATTGAATGGAATAGTTGGATAAAGGTTTTGGTATTATATATAAATGTATTAAAATTTTATTTATACATAAAAAAGAGTGCATAGATATTATTTTTAATATGGTCTTCTTAGAAAAAACATCATTTTATATATCATTACTACATCGGTTATGCTTGGGGTACTTTTCAAGTATATGATTAAAGTTTTTTCTTTTTAGTTATAATATCACTTTATTTATTTCACATATAAAATTTGTTTTATAGTGTAAATTAGCTTCTTCAATTAATTTTCAAAATTTGTTGTGTTACATTTGCTGAAAGTTTACGATTACATCCGAAAAGTTTCTTTGAGTTATAGGTTACCGTTTTAATTTGTCTATCTAATACTAAATAAGTAAGTACCTTTTAATTAAAAATGCAAAGTTATTATACCTTTAAAAAAACATTATATATAATTTAAGTGATGCTTGTATTTTACTTATTTTATGGATTTAAATCAATTGTAAATGGAAATAAGAGAAAAAAAAACAATTAATCGTATATAGAAAATAACATTTGTCTATTAAAGAAATATATACATGAATATATTGTAATATCAATATATAATATGATTCCTATATACTTATAAAAATGTTATTTGCCTTATACGAGAAAGTTCGTTGTTAATTACCTGAGGATTAATGCTCACATACTTAAGTAGAACACAGTTATGATTAAGTTGTACGATAAATTTCATTTTTTTGCATTTTAAATCGATAACAGTTGCGGTAAGTTAATCAAAGAATTCATTTGAGAGTAAGCTGACAATAATTATAGGTACATTATCAACTATTAAAACTCTACTACAATTTTGTTTATATATTATTGAACTCATTAGGAATAATTTTTTTCCCTTACATGTAAATTAAGAATGCTTAATTGGTTAGATAATGTAGGAATTTTCTCTAGATTACATATTACTTATTAACATAGCATTAAATAAATTAATTTTTACTCATATCTGATTATCATCATTAAACCTCCCCTAGAGAAATTTATTTTACACATTTTTTTGTTTTAAAATTTTTTTTAAAGTGTAATTTAAATTAATTGTTTTGCCTATATGGAATATGTGACAAAATAAAAAAAATTATAAATAGTTCATTTAATATCAAGTCAAGTGTAACCTCATACTCTTTTTTTAGAGTTTTATTATTTATTCAATGATGAAATGTTTATTGTTTCGCACCATATAAAGAATAATATTCACAAAAAATATCACTAGTAGATTCGTTATTTGTTGTGGCCACGTGATCAAGTTGATAAGCGTAAAACCCTTTGTGTGATTTATTTGGTGGTGTATTATGGATTCATTTGACGGTAGAGAAGCTATATACTCATCTACTGGACCAAAGAAAAATAACAGTAGGCTTATGTTTTCTCAAGGTAATAGTGCATATAGTTAAATTAATCAAATAGTAATTGATTTATGATAGGACGTCCCCCATGGTATAACCACCAAGGTGATCACAAAGAAGCTTTTGTTATAGGTCTAAGTGGAGGGAGTGGATCAGGTAAAACAACAGTTGCAAGTAGAATTATTGAAACACTTAAAATACCTTGGGTAGTAGTTATTGGATTGGATTCATTTTATAAAGTAACTTGTTTTATATCATAAATTAGATATAACAATTTGTTTCAAATTTCATTTTTAGAAATTAAATGATAATCAAAAAGCAGCAGCACATCGTTCTGAATATGATTTCGATAATCCAGGTATATTTTTTTAAGATTTACGAGTTGGTTAATAAGTGTATAAATTCTATTACCATCACTATTACTATTTATAAAGATGCATTGGATTTGGAATATGCTGCAGAATTAATAAAAAGATTAAAAATGGGTAAAAAAGTTGAAGTATATATTCATATTTTAATTATGTATCTTTCTAAATTCAAAATCATTAGATACCGATATATAATTTTGTAAAGCATGATCGAGAAGATCAAACAGTAATTAATAAAACAAAATATAATTAAAACTTTAATGAATATTTTTTTTTCAATAATAGATAACTATATATGGAGCAAATGTTATTATTGTTGAAGGAATAATGACATTTTTACTTGAAAAAATGCGCGAAGTAACATATCACTTATTATATTAAAAGGTTAATTAATTTTTTATCTAGTTAATTGATTTAAAAATTTTTATCGATACTGATGGTGATATTCGACTTACACGTAGGTAAACTGTCCTAAAATTTAAAAACTTTTGTTATGTATAATTTTTTTTCGGTAGACTTCGTAGAGATGTTGTAGAAAGAGGTCGTGATGTACCTGGTATAATAAAACAATACTTATCTTTTGTAAAACCGGTAATTTTTTTATATGTTTTTACTTTTTTTAATGTTATTATATTTAATTTAAAATAGAATTTTGATAAATATGCTGCTACATTGGTTAAATATGCTGATGTAGTTGTTCCATGGAGTACATACCATTTATAATTAACAATAATATAATAATAACATGTTTTATTTCTTAGACTGCACAAATAATATAGCTATAGATCTTATCGTAAAACACGTTATTAGAGAATTGAATAATGTATATTTTTTTTCTTATATTCTGCTAATGTTATATAAATTATTAGAGAGGATTTGACACAAGGTAATCATTACTTAATGTAAAAATTTGTGCATATATATATATTTTTGATAAATAATAATAACACTAATATGTTTGGCCTGTTTATCATGTTTTTAATGAAATAAAATAGAAAAAAATTATTATCAAATTTTGATTCAAATTGCATTGATGAAAAAAACCTTACCAACTTGTATATATTAGAGCAATCTGTAAAAGTTCAATCTATTCATTCCATGCTTCTAAACAAAGACACACCACATGATGAATTTATATCTCATTGTCATAAACTCTATTGCATTCTTCTTAATTTTGTGTTTTCACTGGCTCCATTTAATGTATTCTTACTACTATTATTATTATATACTGCATAATTTATGATAATACCTTTTATTTATCATCCATTAGAGAGTGAAATGTAAAGATAATTACAATTTAGAATATATTAGTAATGATCCAAATTTCTCCAATGTACACGATAATAATTGATAACATTATTGAGAGGTTATTGATGATATTTTTTCATAGGTTTTTGGTGTTTTAATATGGAACAAAGGTGAAATTATTGAAAGTCTTCTCAACAAAATATTTAACAAAGTATCACTTGGTAAAATAGTCATCCAAACCAATAAAGATAGCTTGGAAGCTGAAGTAAGAATAGTTTATTATGACGAAAATATCAATAAGATCATTAACATATATAGCTTCACCATTTGAAACTACCTAAACAAATTTCAGATGGAATAGTTGTATTAATGGATGTATCGGGTTATACTGGAGCTGCCATTCTAATGGCTATTAAAGTGTTGCTTGTAATTATGAAATAAAATACCATCTAAAACACTAAATATTATTGTCTTATACTAGGATCATGATGTAAAACAAGAAAATATATTTGTTGCTTGTATTTATTTAACCAGAGCTGCGGCATTTGCTTTGAATAACATTTTTCCTCATGTTAAAATTGTGTGTGCTAATGTGGATGATTATGCTGCAAATTTTATTAACAATAATTGTTATAATCATTCAACTTTTGCTGATAAAGGTATTTTTTGTCATTAATTTTCTTCTATATATTTCTAAAATAATTTTATTTGTAGGTAATTTAGTTACTGACCATTTTGTGGAATCATAATATGCTTATTTCACCTATATATATTCCATGTTTAATTTGTTTTATTAGCGTATATTTAGGATTCTATTTGTGTATTATTCCTATAAAATTGGCTAATAGACTTATAGCTAAGTGGTATCCTATATCTTAGCTAACATACAGGTAGAGAAATATAAATAAGATAATATTTCGCTCACCTACTTACGATAATTAAATATTTTTATTTGTTATAAAATTGATGATATGTCCTTTCCAAGGTTTTTCTTAAATCAATCATTTTGTATACATATATCGATTTGATTTTACTACCATTCAACCAATTATTTACATTATAACCATAATATCGTCACAATTTTTATTAAATATTCCATTCCTTTTTCACTATTGATTTTCACATATTAAATGACAATTGATTTTTTTAATTTTATGGTGTTATACATTTTTAACATATTTCAAAGTACAATTCTATAACCATACGTTGGAGACCGATGATGAAAGATATTACGTGATCTAGTAACTTGTTTTTCTATAATTTGCAATTTTGATACCACTTATAACTTGTAGTGAAGATTTTGAAATTGACTATGCATAATTTTTGCTCCACTATAGCTATGTTTCTAAATGCCAACGGACTACTAATACTTTATATATATCTATTATTACATGCCATTAGTGAGGTAGAATAAATTAAGATTTTACTTTATATCTAATAAATGAATTCATTTAATTTAATTATTAAACAATTTTTATTGAACAACAAACATGAAATTTAAAAAGGGACAATAAACCGATAGTTAACGAATATTCATGGATACTTAATTCGCGCTTGCGCAGAAAGTTATAAAGATGACCATGAATGGCTCTGTTGAATCATTTGAGGAAGATAGTAGTAGACTTATATTTCCACAAGGTAATTAATAATTAGCTTTAGAATATATTTAAACATATTATATTGTATGTGAATGCAGGATTTGAAGATGCTAAACCAATTTTTAATGATGAGGTTTTAAAAATATTAACCGAAAGAAAATCACAGTCAAATGAACTTTCGCTAATTGAAAATCATGCATATTTTGAAAAATCATTTCAATATGTTTCTAATTTTCAACGTTTTCCATGTGAGATTGTTGGATATGTGAGATCGTAAGTTGAACTAATATAACATAATAGGTAGAATTCATTTGTTAACTGTATTATTATTATAATAGACTATTTGATCATGACATTGAAGGCCGATTACACCCCTTTGAAATATCATTAATTGCAAATTTATGCCCACAATCAAGTAAAGAAGCTATGGCATTAATTCCTAGGTAAATAATAATCCATAACAATAAATAGTATTTGATGTAAATGAACTGTATAGTTTAAAAGAGAAATATCATGAATCTGAAGAAGAATTAGAATCAATCTTAGATAAACTACAACAATATCTAAAAACACATTTTTAACACGTGTATTGATCGATATTTTTCAATGAATCCATGTTTTGGTTGTATTTATCATCATGATTAGATGAAACTTTACTTAGTATTCCATCTTTCCATGCTATTCCTAGTGCAATTTTAGTGTTGACAGTGTTTTGATATTTTTCTGTATATGATCAAGTTAATAGCGTAACTAGTTGTTAGATAGCTACCTGAAAAGATTTTACTAGCATTTTCCACAATACTGTCAGTTATAGCAAAGTTCGTGTGGCTTCCATTAGTAGGTAGTGTTGCTAATCCTTCTCCCATACCTTATACAATAGTATAAGAATTAGTATGCATGAAGAAAAAAAGACCTTCAAGATTGTCTATCGCTTCTCGTAGTGAGTTACACTTAATTTCAAAGCATTCAAAATCCTTTAAAATAATAAAAATGTAAATCTATCTATAATATTTACTATTGTACAGGAAATGAGGCCAGATTTATCCAATATATGTGATAGTATTGGTCCATCTATCATTGGTGAAATAAAGTTATGTTGGGTTTTTTGCTATTTAAAAAAAATGATTATATTATTTCATATATTATTATTATTATTATTATAATAAATGGATAAATTATGCTTATAAACATTTTAATTTGATTTCATTTTAATAAATATGTTATGGAAAATTTAAAATAAATATTTAAATTATTATGTATAATTCTACCATAATTATTCAATAAATATATGTGATACTATTCAAAAGCTTAAATATATCATTTTTATAGAGTATTAATCGTTATCGTAACAAAAATGTTAAAAAGTAAGTTTATTTAATAAAATATCATGTATAGAGTGGCAACAGATTACATAAAATAAATATATTCGTAATATGAAGACAAATCAATGTATATCGATCTATAAAGTATTGCCTATAATATATTAACATATTAGATTATGTTATGGTGTCATTTAACAAAAATGGAAGATCATAATATAATATTATCTAGTTATTTTATACCAAAAAAAGCCATTTATATCATATTATAATTAATTCATTAGTAACACGCACTTAATTCATATACTAATAGTAAATTATACATTTTTATCATTTGCCAATGATATACTCAAGACATCTTGTATTTCTTGAAATGATGGATTTGATATCATACAAAACAAAAAAACTCCGTCAGGTTTTAAGCAATTTTCAATCCGTTTCATCAAATCATCCAGTCGATTAACCCAATGTAAACTAAATTACTAGTTTATAAGATAAACTATAACAACAAATACAATAAACTTTAAAGTTTATTAATAAAAATATTAAAAATCTATGTATTTATATGTTTGTATTGAAAATAGTAAAATACTTACTCTAAACAACTAATTACGAGATCAAACGAATTATTGTGAAATGGTAAAAAATCATTATCACATTGAACATAATAAATATTTTTATGCAAATTTCTTTTTTTTGAATATCTCTAATTTATTTATTAATATTTCTTATGTATAAATAAAATATACAAGCATTTCTATTGATATATCAGATTCAATATATAGTGATGGTAGATTATTGTTTAGAAATGATTGAAAAAATTGATTAGTAAATTCCCCTGCAAAAGCTCCAATATTCAACACACAATCAAATTTCCTAAATAGATTATAGCGTAGGGACATTAATTATTGTACAATAATTATAGTAAAATATTGTAAATAGATGGACTAATGTTAATTCTCTGTTAAAATACTTATTCACACAATATAGTCTATCAATAATTATTTTTGAACACTAAAATATTATTCATTATATTTTAAATATAAATCAGTTACTTCGTTATGTAAATAGGCATAGTGGGTTAGTAACTCATTTGTAGCCAATCTATCTCGCTGTCTCATTTTAAGTTGTCTATCAAACACATCTGATGAAAATTGTGATTTTGTACGATTTAACGTAGGTATATATTTTAAATTGTTGATATATTTCCTCCAAAATAACATAAAGCTTATGTTTATGTAGTCACGTGACCATGTGTATGTTGTCTGCAAAAAAAATTTTATTTTATTAAAAATTGAATGTATTAACTATTTATAGTCAAGTTCATTTGAAAAAAAATTTAAATTTTATATTAAAGAACAAAATGTATCACGTTTATAGTCGATATTGTCCGATACTCGTCGTACATATTAAGTTTAAATGTTGAGGAGCAGATTTCTTACCCGGTTATATGTTGGTACACGAATTAATAGTAGTGCTATGTGTTTTTACAATCATAAAAGAAACTCAGTATGTTTTATTGTAAATAGTCTATTGTTTTACTTACAAAATGTAGCATACCGGTAAAACATATTTGAAGGCAGATGAAGCTATTGAAATGGCTAATTCAAAAGTAGGATCTGTAGAAATATCATTATGGATAAGTAGAATAAATAGTCGTGAGCAAAAAATTTATATCAAACCTACCAGAAGACTACCAGATAAATTACGCCATGAACCATTTACATATTTGGCAGTTTCTTCACCATTTCGAAAAGTTTTAGACAGCAAAAACTACTATCATGAAGTTATTAGTTTATAATGAATATTTTATTGAGAATTTATAATATTTAGTTATTACAAAAATTACAACCTGATGCAATTATATTGGCTGTGGAAGATACATTTCGTCCATATTTAACATCACCAGACCCAGAAAATTTAGCACATTTAAATATGAGTATTTTTAAAATGCCCTCATATATAATGAAGGTTTTTATATGAATATTTTGTTAATTATAATAAAATTATCGTTATAGAAGGGTTTTTTTGATGGTGAATATGATCGTTTATATCATAAATTACTACGAGTTTTTACATTTCACCGTAATTCTGAACCATATGAAAATTATAGAACCATTTTGAGTCATGTATAGTTTATATAGGAATATAATGTTATTTTATATATGTAAATTTTTTTACTTTTTATTTAGTCAAAGGATATACTTGGTTGTAAAGTATACACTGGTGGTAGGATTAAATTTCATGAAGTAATAACATGATTGAAACTAAATCAGAGTCTATAATATTTAAAATTTATTAAAACCATATTGTTTAAACTTTATTTTACTAAAAATAATAATAACTTAAGCTTTCTAGATTGATATGAAACTTCCTAGCTATTCCATAGAGCTTAAATTAAAACTAGGATGGATTTGGTTTAATCACTTTCTAACTGCATCCGTTAGTGATTTTTGGTACTAATCTATGCCCATTTAAATATTATTGTGTTATTTTTCATAATAATACTAATTTAATTTTTAGTAAATATACTTATGAATTAACTCAAACACGAAATGCTATTGATAATAATCCATTTTTCATTTTAAATAACATTACAAAATGTTTCAATCTTATGGCTTCAGTTAATCATGTTAAGGTAGAATTAAGAGATAAAATGAAAAAAATAAAACAATCGGGTAATTATTTTAACATGAAATAAAAAAAAATAATTTTAATTTCTTTTCTATTTATCATTAGACCCATCACTTCAAAATCTTCCTGATGAACCGGTGATTCTTCTTGTTGCACCACCTAGAATTTCTGATATACTATTAAAAAAATCAGACTTGTATTATATCTAAAATTTAGTTTTATTTTTTATATTCTGAAATAGTTATTCTCTTCCTGCTGTTGATATTGATAGAGAAGATTTGGAATTGTATGAATTAATTGACACATGTCTTGATAGTCCGCATCTTATCAAAAATGATTTTCTTAAACAGCTCAAATACAAGTAATACTATGTGTGTCTTTTATATTCATTAAAATTCATATAGAAGTTCACTTGTTCCGCCTCTTATATTTTAAACTATTTATTATTCTGTTGTTTTCATTTAAAAATAATATGGATATTCAATAAATATGATAATTTTCTTTATAACATAGCTAATATTGGATATAATCTGCAGTAGGACGTTACTTGTGTCCTATTTAAAGAATGTAACATTGCATATATAACCTCTACGAATGCTTTATAAAATAAAATATTAAAGACTTTATATATAATTAATCATGCTAGAATTAACCCATTATTAATACAATCTTTTATTATAATGATGCATTAAAAGTCTATAGTTATTAAATGTTAATAAAGCTAATTTTAATTAAATATAATAATGATTCAAGCATAATACAAGAGATAGTTAGTGTATTTGATGGCTAAAAAACTCATTATATTTTATAAAATTGTTTAAATTAACATCTTAAAGTCAATATTTTATTCCATAACATATCGATGTAAAGATTAATCGCAATCTACTCAAATAAGAGTATTAAATTATATTTTAAGAGAAAAGTGTGCCTAAAATTTAATAATATTTAAAAATAAATATCTAAATGGTATGGATAGAAAAAAGCACAATTTACTTCTGTATTTGTATAATTTAATTCAGGCAGTGAAAAATTAATACGTCTAAGATGAATTGATACAAATCTTTCAGTTGACTTTGCGCATAAACTTTTTTCCTATAATGGCATTTTTATAATAGAATACCCACCCTATTTGTCAAAAATGAAAAATAATAACTATGCTAGGTGTTTTAATAGTGAAACAGAAACAACACACTACTTGATAGGAATATAAGAAACGCTCGGAAGGAGGAATCGAACCTCTCTGAACCCAATCAGCCACGGGTTTGAAGCCCGCGTCCCGCAACCAGCGAAAATCATCCAAGCAATGAATGAATACAATATTTATACATATATTTTTTACATGATTTCAATTAAAAAAAGTCACTAAATAATATTAAAAAATTTCTATCATACATCAATCTCATATTACATGAGAGTAGAATAATAAGCTAATTTATGACAAATTTGTGTGTTTTTACAATTAACCGAATATAACAACAAGTAATTTACAAAATTAAAACTTAATTTGATGATAATTTTATTTCAATAATATTATAAATATAACAGTATATATTTAAATATAATACTTTATGAATTTTAATTGGAAAGCTTACCATTATATTTGATTATAGAGAATAATAAGTTCCATGAATTTCGATGATTTTTGGTCCAAATATCTTTTAAAATAGTTTTCAAGCTATATTCTAATTCATATTTAATTTTCTATAATTTATATGTGGTAAAACGTGCATAAATGGTTATATAGGAAGAAAAAATTACATCCATTGATATTATGGTTAATAAATCATTTCTCAATATAGTCATTAATTTATCGATATATTTTTGAAATAGATCTGGTTCTTCAACACTATGGATAACATTTTGTAATGCTTCAGTTAAAATGCTACAAATTTCTGATATACGAGTGATATCATAAGATTTAAATGTTCTTAAACATTTATCTTTTTCAAGATTTCTATATTTCAATAAATGATAATGCAATCCGTGGATTAACATTATAATACTTGGTAATGATTTCTTGAAAAATATTTTTATTATCTATATTAGTTCGATAAAGAAGAATTCCAAATGAACTTCTCAAATAATCAACTTCAAAAGCACTAAGATATGGAATATTCCTATCAATTTTGTTGAATTGGTTTATATTGTCATTATCCCTTATTTTATATACATTATTATTGCTATAATAAATTTGTATCCAATAAAAATTAATACATTTTTTTATCATACGATGAAATTGACTGTCCATATGTTGTTGTAGTTGATTTCAATAGTGATTTTATAGTTTTTTTAAATAGTTTACTTTTTTTTGCATTTTTTACTCTATAAAATACATAATTATCTATTAGCAATAAACCTTTATATTGAAAATAAAATGTTTATTATGGTAAAATTATAATTTTTATATATTCTAAAATAAATAAAAGCTAAACATATTATTACTCATAATAAGGATAAAATATTTCTTCTTCATGAATATAATCTAAAAGGTTAGGATTATTGTTTTCAGCTGTTGATCCCCATGAATATAATATCGCTCTACGTGCATTATGAGATAACTTCATTGGCATTCAATAAAAAAATTCCTCAATTCTAGTTGTTATTGTTTGCATGCTTTGTATTGTTCATTTATCTTATCAGTAATAATAAACGGATTTGTTATGGCTTAACTACACTCATTAATATTTAAATTACCATAATATTAGTTATTATCAAATTTTATTACTGATACGATTATATGATTAAATTTGAATAGAAATCAAATAACAAGTGTGAACTTACCATAGCAACCAACAATATGCAATAATCTGTTAATTAAACTTATCAATAACTATTAACCTATTAAAAAATAGTATTATAGATTATTGTTTTAAATGTTGTTAAGATATCAACATATTTAATTAACAGTACATAATAAGTCTATAATTTTATATTTTGATAAAAATGAGTTAAGTAAGTTTTATTATTGTAATTTATACAAAAAATAATATTAGCTAGCTATCAGATTTATTAAATATTAAAATTAGTATAATTAAAAATAATTGTTTAATGTAATGATTATCTAATGATATAGTAAAAAAAAGGATTAATGCTATAGTTACAATTAATAAAGATTAACTGGAAAAATTTATTTGTAAAATGGCAGTTACTATGAGAGGAAAGTTTTAAAAGACAATGATTAAGAAATTCAGAACTATTGCTATGAAGTAAAGATAAATATAAATATAAGAAAAATACCATTTAGATACATTCCATCAAAAAATGTATTCTAGTAAGCTATTTATTCACTAACAAGTCTAAAAAATAATAGAAAAATAAATTTATAGGTATATTTTATATTTAAAAATGTTGTTATATCATTTAAATAATAATTTAAGCATAGAATAAATAAAATACATACCTATTATATATTATATAATATTAAAACACATAATTTTAAGGCAAATTAATTAATCATAACAATGTTAGTTTGTAATAAAAAATTGCTATTAAAAATAATTTATTTAGTGATATATGTTAAATATATATTAGCAAGATATATTTAATATAACACAAAAGATAAATTTGTATACAATAGACAATATAAAAGAAATTATTAAGGGAATGATTCCTTGTACAATTGTTATATTATAAAAGCAGAAAAGACTTATACATATATATACTAGTTAATTGAAATAGGAGTAAAAATTTTTTTAAATATATAATATTCTTTATTTTTTTATGTAAAAATTTTTTTGATGATTTACAATAATATATTTACATGTTTAATTATTACATGATAACACTATACTATTGAATGTATATGTATTTAAATTAGACAGTTTAAAACTTGATTATAAATTTTTATGATATGTTTATAAATTTAAAAAAATAAATAAAAAATATTGTTATATTTATTAATAATTATATTTTTAAGGAACTATAATTAGTATTTTTTACATATAATATAGTGTAATTTAACTATTATAATATTATTATTTATAGGATATATTGAACATAACAATGAAATAATTTTATATAAAAAATGTTATAAATCCATCTAAAAATTAACTTTTCATTATTATTGACAAATAATGAGAAGAATTATTAATAATGTTGATAATAAAAATGCTATTATAGAACAATAACTGGTAATATCTTGAGATGATGATAAGTGAATAGAATTGTCCACCAGTAATTATATGTGCAAAAAAATGAAGAAGCGATTTTAAATAAAAGTACCAATTCTATCTTTGGAACATTTGCTATTAGTGTTATTAGATGGATTGCTATGTTTGGAATAGATGGTGCCAATCTTAAAACAATAACCATATATATTGTTTTTTTTTGGTGTACAATCTCACCTACAAAAATATATATAGTTCGATATCAAAAAATGTTAAGATAATATTCGATTATATCGGTATCAATGCATTGATTAATAGTTTAACACTATTTTAATAGTTTTATAGTTAACATTGTAATAAATTACAATACAAACTATCAATAAAGGTAATGGAATTTGAAATAAAAATTCAGCTTATACACTTAAAAGAAACCATCCAAAAACAAATACCGATTGGACATTATATTACATATTTTATAGATTCTTCAAAGAAATTATTTAAAAATTTCACAATATATGGTTATGAATTCTGGTAAATTTTAATTTTATAACATATACTAATAGTTTACTCAATATTAGGTGAATATTGATAATATCTTAAATAAATAGACGTTAAATTTTATATCACAAGAAATGCATTAAATTCACTTACTCTATAAAAAGTTATTATGATAAAATTGCTAAAAAAAATGTTCCACAATTCAAACCAACCAAAAGGTAATCGATAAAGTATTTAGTTAATCAATCAATTATAAAATAAATACTCCATTTAATTCATACAAATTTCCTAACATAGATTCTAATTCTAAAACTAACACCAATTTTTTTTTAAAAAATTAATATTTTTAATACTATAAAATTAAATATTATAATTTTGAAATTTATAGTAAATTTTATGTGATTATTTGATATAAGAATATATCTATTATTTAACCATAATACAATGGATAGAAATTATCTGGAAAATGTAAAACCATTCAATTTTACTATTTTTTATTAAATATGTTTTAAAATATAATATAATGAAATTGAGACTAAAGATACCTATAATAATTATTTATTAGTAAATTTATTTAACTATACTATTACATCATAAATTTTCCAATTAATTAATAATTTATTAAATAAAATTTCATCTTTATTATTATTCCAATAAAATAAGCTATTTTATTTAAAAAAATTGTTTCTGTGTTTAATTACTATGCTATATAGTGTCTATTATTATATTAAAATGATAACAAATTTAAAATGAAACATTATTAATATTTATTATAAAAATAACAGATTTTTTTATGTAAATATGAATTCAAATCAAATAGATGTAATTCATGAAGCTACACAATACCAAGAAAACTTACTATTTAATAAAATTTTACTTAAATTATATGTAATAAATCTACTTTATTATCTTCTACGATATATTAAATAGTTAAAACATAATTTTAAATATAAAAAAAATTTGAGGATTTTTATAAAATAAATTTTTTACATTACCATTATATGAATAATAACTGGATTTTATGTAAATATAAAATAGTATCTACATTTTAATTCAATCAAAAAGTTATAAAATTATTAAGTTAAGTTTTAAAACTTAAAATAAGTAAGATATTGTGCTTCTGAATAGATATAGCACTAATCATTAATGTGATTAATGGGTTAGGATCTTCTTTTAACTAAAATTACCAAAAATGTATTGTATTTTGTAAATATAAATAAATTAGAGCCTTTTTTTATCTTAAAATGTTTTTGTTATAATTATTACATTTATTTAAGTCAAATAATATAGATAATCATATAATTCTGTCTATTAATTAGTGTTGACCCTACTATATTATAGATGTATTAATACTGTACACAATCTTTTAATAAAGTAACTTTTAATTTTATAAAAATGTTGACTAATTTTACGTAATTATTTTAGTTTTAGTACATTCAATAGTTATATAAACCTATAAAGAAAATAGTATCATTTTTTTGAATAAATATTTTCTTAAAAGTACCTTTATGATTTTTAAATAATTGATTCATTAAATAAAAATTAATTTTATTAATATTTTAATGACAGTACATTTTAATATTATACATTGAAATATTATTCAAAGGAATAAAAACAAAATAATGATACTATTCAGTATATTTATTTATTTATTTATTTGATGGTACTATCATCATAGAATTGTATGTATTTTAATGCTTGATTTTGAAATAAACAAAAATTAAATCTAATTTAAATATTGAAATAAAAGCATGATATATTGTATTTATTGATCATCTCAAAAGCTTTTCAATAAAATATTTTGATGATGAATCAATATAAAATAGTGTGTTCTTTATGGTGTTTAAGATATTAATATAATTAGTTATCTTTTAATATAATTAAATTTTATACAGAAAGTATTTTATTATAGCTTTTTTAATTATTAAAAATTCTTAATAATGTTGTGAATTTAATTTTAATAATATTTATTGTAGAGATAGAGTATATTTTTATAGTTATTTTGTGTATCATACTAAGTGGTTATTTAATAGAAATTTAATTTTTTTTCTATATTTATAATTAAGAATAAAATAATGATTTTTATAAAGGTTTTACATATTGTTTAATTTAATAATACTATTCTATTTAACTATTATTATTAGTATTAAATTATATATATTTAATTATATACATATATTTAGTAAATAAAATCAATAAAAATAATTTTTTTTTGATTTAAAATCTATCCATAACATTATATGTGCTTAGAATATTACCAATACACATAAATTTTTTGATTGTTATGATACAATATTAATCGAAGGCATTTTGAATAATTGTGATTATATGATGCTAACATTATTTATTTCTTTCTATGCATAATGGATGAATGTTTTAAATGAAATTATAAGCAAAAATATTTCTGTTTTTAATTGTGTAATGCTAAATAAAAAAATTAAAGGCCATTTAATAAGTTAAATGTTAGAATGATATGTTAATTTAATTTTCTTAACAAATTTACATAATACATGGGTATATTACAATGTAGATTGCAGGCAATGTTTACAATTTAAACATAATAAAAATGGCCATATTTAGATGGATAAAAGAATTATAGTAATCTAAACTATTTAAATAATTCAAACCAAATTTAGTTTAAAAAGTAAAGCATTTTTAAATAAATAATAATAAAATATAAGTTTAAATTTTTTTGAAGAAAACTTTAAAAAGGATTTTTCTCAAGCCAGCTTATAAATCTATGTTAATAGTATTATTAGGTTAACATTGGTTGTAATATGTTAAGGTCAAAAATATTAAAATATAGTGTATTATCAATTGTGTTAATTTAATTATCGAATTATAAAAAAAATATTATTAAAATAAAGTCTATTAATAAACTGATATATATTTAATCAAACTCATAAATGTGAAATGTTATTATGATTCAGATTTAATACTAATTAATTAATATAATCTATTTAATTTTATATTAAAAATATAATAAAAATATATATAAAAGAACATCTTACATATCTATTTAAAATATTTAAGTGTTATTTACTTGAAAAATTATGGATAGTAACAAAATAATGTGATGTAAATATATAATCGTAGAATATATATATATATATATAATTGTTTCATTGCATATTTATAATAGTTGTTTTTAACTATAATAAAATATTTTTTTAATATTATAAAAACTAAATTTAATATTTATATGAATGATTAAAATGGTATATGTAACTTTTATATTTTAATGCAACAAACCTTATATTTAGCCTAATTTCAAATCATCAATATAAAAATGCTAACAATTCTGTGATCTATAATAATAATAAAATAAACATTTTTAGTAATCTATGGTTAAAATCTATTTAATTTATTTTATTTTACACTTTATAAATTGAAATAAAAATCATGATATAATAAAACCAATAGAAACATTTACATAGTCATTTTATTGATGATGTAAGTGTAACAGTTAAATTTTAAATAAGCTGTAATATTAAAATTTTATGCTGAAATTTTTGTTTTTATTTTTCTATTCATAATAGAACTTGGTATTTTTAATTAGGTTATAATCACTATAGCTAATATATATTTGTTTGGAATTAAAAAAGTTTTAATATTTGTATTATTCGTAAATTATAAACTCTGCTCATCCTTTGATTAAATACTTATTTAATTAGATTAATTTCAATCTTTAGATCGATGAGAAATATTCTATTCACATTACTTTTCTTATTCATCCAATTATGTGCATGTAGCTACCGAGATGAAGTGATTGTAAATACGATAAAAAATGAATAATTACATTAATATCTACATAGTACGGGATGATTTTTTTTAAAAGTCAAACTATAGATATGATTCAATGCTACACAATAACATTAAGTGTATCCACTTTCAATAGGTTTAAATTTTCTTTTAATAGATTTAAAGAATGTAAAAACGGTAAAACTATTCCTAATTAATAATTCTATTTGTCTATAATTTATAAAATATATATATAGATGCAATTAGTAATAAATATATTGAAAAATGTACAAAAATGGCAATGAAATTATGTAATATAGAAAAAATACAAAAAAATAACATTCTAGCTAGAATTTATTATTTAACTAGCTTAAATAATGAAAAGTAAAATAAAAATAATTTAAAATCTATATTCCATATCGTATTTAATGAGGGACATTAGAAATTTTACACGCTCAGATGAAAAATTATTGGAGGGTTATCTTGCTGTCGATGGTATGATGACGTATGAAGTGTTGAGCCCCCATTATTATGGATTTTATCGTCTATTAATTCTCAGTATAAATTTAGTTGAAGCTGTATTTATACCAATATCATCAATATTTAAAATAATAAAATTTTTTTAGAAAATTTTAGAATCGGCATTTATAGAATTTAGAAATAATTTATTTTTCATCGGTTCATATACAAATAGTTCTAAGTACCTCAATAAAGATTATGCTACTACATTTATCTATAACAACAATGTATTCAACACTTATTCATCCATATTCAAATGTATAACTTCAGCTAATTTATTTAAAATAGTTATTCAAAAAAAAATAATGGTATATTTATTGATTAAAGTATAATTATAAATTGATATATTTTTATAATTGGGGAGAAGGATCTAAATGTTAAAGTATCAAGATTTGAAAATCCATGCATAGCAATTAACCAAGTATACATTATTAATTGGGATAATATAAATACTTATTACAATATTATCCATCCATTTAATTATTCATACGAAATGACTGGAAATTTCAATATGAGATTGTGTATTTCTCTCATAAAATCAATCATTTTCAGTAAAACACTATTGAATACCTATAGTGGATGTAACCTTGCTAATTTTAAGAATCCAGTTATTCCATATCATACAAAATCTTTAGTTGTAACAGTTCAAATATTATGAACATATCACTAACTTATTTTGTTTTTTAGCTTTATAATAACGTATACAGAGGCATATTTTTTTCATTGACAAAATTTGCTAATACATTATCTTCTAATTTAAAAAATTTATGCTATGGACAACTAGAAAATAGTAAAAAAAATGTACTATAAACCATGCTATATTATCTTTTTTTGATTGTAATAAAACAACTTAGCTGAATACTATAGAAAATATTGATTGTTTTTATTCATTGTATCTATACACAATCATACTTAATACAGAACTAGATCATGACATTTCTATTATCGCTAAAAAACGGTAAAATAAATATTTTTTTTTTAAATTGAATATTTTCATCTAGTAAAACCTTTAATTCTGTGATAGACTATATGTATTTATTTTCTGATCCTAGAATTGGTATTACCATTCCAAACGTTTTAGCCAATAAAAGTAGAATCATTTTAGTAGAAAAAGTGCTTACTATGTCTTATATAAGATATATACCAAGAAAAATTAGATTGGCTTTCTATTTAAAAAGTAACTGCTTTATATAATATTAATTGATTGAATGAAACATAATAAAATATAGGCTTTATTTATGTGCCAATCATTTCTACATCATTAACTATTACAATCTTGAGTGTGTTGACCATAATTTATGGTTACAGATATGAACTATTAAATTTGTCTAATACATAGAAATCATGCAAAAAATAAAGAAATAAACCAAAATTTTAAACAAACTGTTTATTTTAATCAAGAAATAGCACTTTTTCAACTATTTTATCGATAATCTCATTTTTTAATTATAAACACAATCAAATATAAGGATTTTTATGAAAATTAAATCCATATAAATTTAAATAATAATTAAATTCTTATAAAAAATATTATATTAATTATTAACTAGTAAAAATATTTATATTTGAATTTTATTATAATATAATAATAATAATAATAAACAATTACATTTTATTTCAAATGAAATGATAATAAAATAATCTTACTATAAATATTGATATGAATTGAACTATAGTTTTGTAGTATCTTAACCACTATATTATTTTAATATCTTTAATAAAATTTGTACTATATTAAACTTTTATCATTAGTTTAATATATTTCTATAGAAACAATTACGTTTTATTTTAAATTGACCAATAATACATTAATATCGTTTGATACAATGTAAATTTTTATGTTTTTATTTACAATTAAAAAATAATAGTAAATTTATCAACCATTATTACCCAACTTTATTCTAGATATAAAACTCTAATTTAGATTATATTCATAGTTATCCAATAAAAATAATATAAACTAACTAGACCAGATACTAGATAAAATAATACATTCAATATTTAAATATTCTTATAAATTTTAACAATACATGTTTGTTATTAACTATTTTACTCATCCATTAAAAAATTGTAAATATATTACCTTGTTCCAATTTTAAACACATATTCTTTATAATATTTCATTATTATTTGTTTCCATTTATGCGTTAATAATAGGGTTTACAAAAATGTCCTCCTCATTATTGACCTTGACCATCTTCTTTAATCCAATTACATCGGCGGTAAACGGAAAAAATCGTTTCACCTATGATCGATAATAATATGTTTATAAAAGATATATGCTTAAATAATTATATAGTGCATCTTTATACGAAAATTAAAAATTATTAATCATGTACAATATTTAACTAATTAGCCTAACACAATCTTCTATTTAGTTGATATAATTCATTTAATAGTTAAATCTATTATTTTTATATATTTAGTAAAATTATTTTTTGAAAATATTAAATATATTTAGAATTAATAAATGAATATTTTCAACTGTATTATAATAGAAAATACACAAACTATAATTACTATTTGATGCGCACGCATTCATTGAGGATGATAACTACCACCGTCCTAAGTAGAAATTGATAATATTTTTGACAATATATAAATTTATAATATAATTTGAATATTATATTATAAAATTTATTGTTATAACTATCTAGATAACATGTTACCTATGGAAACTGATACCCACTGATTATCATCCTACTGATTTCATTTTTTTGTTGAAATAACTAAAAAATAAATTGAAATAATAAATAGATCGATTCAATTGATTATTTAAGGTGTAAAATATTTCTTTTCTATTCAATTTAATAGTGAACACAGATAAAAGTTGTCAGGTATTACTACCTATATGACAAAAGAAAATGTTATAGCATAGCTAGAACTCATACATATAAATAAAGTTAATTATACATTAAATATGTTATCATCCACTTAATAAACCTAAAAAATAACTTTGATAACCAACCACACTACATATATAATGGATCACATGATCTAACACATGAATGAGGATAAATTTGGCATAAAATTACTAATCACCAACATATACAGACTAAGTATGATATTAGTTAGGATAAAATTATACACCATTAATGTAAAATGATAATTAACAATAATATGATGACAATATATCTACAGAATGGTGCTTATTTTTAAAAAAATTAACACACACACATATATTGATGAAATATATAAAGTTAAAATTTTAAATAAAATAATAATTTTCAATTATTTATATGAGAAATTCTACTACACTTTATTGATAAGATTAAACCTATTAATAATTATGCAAAAAAATTCAGGAGATACAACACAAATCCTCTATCACAATATTATCAACTAAATTTTAATATCATTTATTTGGTTAATTTTCTATTAAAAAAGTTAATATTATTTTTTTGTTTACAATGTAACAATAGTACACACGGATGAAATAGAATAAAATCATTTTATTAACTACTAACTCTATTATATACATTAAACTTTTTTAGCTATTTCATTCGGTTATACGTGTAATTGCTTTGATTTAATTTCCCTTTAAACTATTATACTATTCCGATTGTGAACGATTCGTTACGAAGATTACCTGCGTAGTAGTACATAGAACGACACAGTTAGTATATTGACTTACTAAATAAAGAATTCGATTGTATTAAAAATAACTATCTTAAAACATTATTGGCTGGTTTAAAAAGTAAAATGAATTGTTTTTTTGATAAATAAATATAACATATTCATATGAATACATCTAGATTGTTCTGTTGCACCCTATATTGATGATAACCATCGTGATATGATAAATTTTTGCGAAAAATTTGTTAGAGCAAAAAGCATAATGGAGAAAAAAAATAAGAATAATTATGAATATCATGAAAATAATGTTGAAACTATTGAGAAATTTAAAAAAAAACAACCTTTTTTAAGTAATGAAACCAATTCAAATATAAACAATGGTAACTAATTCAATATATAAATATAGCTACTAAATATTATAATATGTTTCATTTTCACTTATATATATTTTAATTGTAATTTTAGATAAAACAAAATCAGTTGATATTCCAAATAGACCAGTAAAAATAAAAAATATTACATCTAAACGTGTTTTTAAAAAATTAAATAATTTTTTATCTAAAAAAGACAATTCTAATATAAGTAATGCAAAAATTTCTCGAATATCTACATGTACATATGATAATATGAATTCTTCATCTACTATTAATGATACTACTGATCACTATTTATCATATATGAAAAAGGATAATACATATAGAAAATTTAAAAGATATAATAGAAATATAAAATTTGATAATGTGACATCTATGTCAAAACAAAATCCATCATCATATACAGCAGTAACACCTAGCAATACTATCGAAATCAATAATGATAATGGTGTCGCTAGTGATCTTAGTGATGAATCTAATTCAGATTATGTGACATTGGATGAGAACATTGAGGTTTTGGATAATATTACATACAGTGGTAAAGAGAAAAATAATAATGATAATCGTCATCTACTTTATTACCACAAGCATCAACCATATAATAATAGTTCAGTAAATAATAGTCATCGTAATAAATGTAAATGGAAACATTGTTTATTTATTTTTTTTTGTAATATTAGTAAATCAATTTAGATATTACAGATGGTGGTATAAATTCTACTACTAATAATAATAATAATATGGCAATGCCAGCAACCTTTCCAAGTAATAAAAACCGCCGTATCTTTTCACATCGTCGTCGTCATCCATCTCCAATTAGTGACACTTATCACAATACAAATAATCGCAAACAAAGTTTTTGAATATTTTATTCATGTTAAAAGTATATTTTTAAAACTTTTTTATTTAGAAAAAGAGGATTATGATGATGTAGGGCATCATTTCATTCATCATAACAATAATATATCATCACTATGTGATAGTGTTAGCTGTTGTGAAACACATTATAATGCTAATGAATGTATTGATTATAATTGTAAAAATCATGCATATCAACCATGCCATCAAGAGCATATATCACCCTATTCTCGTTATAGAAAAAAAATTTCATGTTTCAATCCATCACATAAACCTAATGAACAAATATCTACGGATCAAGCGGTACTGTTTGCTAAAGAATTTGAAAATATCAATCTTAAAAGTAGAATTGATTTGATTAATTTAAAAAATCACTATAAACAGTATAAAATGCGAACGGAAATAACCATTTCTAAATTACAAAATGAAGTAACCTATCATCAAGATAAATGTAAAGTTTTAAAAGAAGAGAACAAGTTTCTAAGATATCTCTATTGGAAACATATTCAAAAGCCATCATGTTTAAAATCTACCGCTACTGATTGTTGTAACAATTACAACAAATCAATCAATCCTAAATGTCATGAAGGTTATTCATCAACATTGGATGCTGAAAATGTGTCTATTGACCAATTGACACGAGTTGCATCATGTTGTCTTGGTTCTCGTTCTAATGTTGATGAAATTAATAATAATAATAATAATATTGTAAACTGTTCTAATACAACTAATCGTAAGAATGTACATGATCTACCGAAACAATGCTCATATCAAAGTAAAACTAATCCAGTAGAATTTCATCATGATAACATTTCGTATACTCATCATCGTCGTCAACTACGATCAAACGATTCTCAAAAATTATATCCTAATTTTGAAAAAAATGATTCTAATAATAAAAAAAAATTTGGTCCAAAAACATTATTCTTTTCATGGGACAATCGTCGTCATACTATGTTAAATGAGGATTCTCACAATCATCAGTCATCAAATATTGAATTGACATGTAATCGGCATGGTCATCACCAACAAGATCCTACACGTTCACCACCTATTCACATTGAAAGTGAAAACAATACCAATGTTTCAAATATTGTATCAACTGAAAATAAACAGCAACAACATCAATCAGTCAATTGTCAACATAATAATGATGTTCAAACTGATCGAGTTTGTAATTCTGGATCGTCTGGACAATATATTCAAGTAAATTCTAACAGTGAACATAGTAAAACAAGTAGAGTCTCTAAAAAAAATCGATTTATGATTATTAATGAAGAACCAAGCCAGAAATTTACTCATCTTGCTCCTGATAAAAGTTCTCGTTTTCATGTGATTGTTCGTGATTCATCCTTTAAAATTGGTGATGAGGATAATAATATTGATTATCATCATAAGGCCACTGAAGATCAAATCAATTTAGAAATATCTAAACAAAACAAGTTTAATAGTGTTTTCCTTCCCATATCTCATGATGAGGATATTGTTGATACATTAAGTGAAGCACATACTAATATTATCATGGAAGAAACTCCCATCTCTAATCATATGGTAGATCCATCCATTGTTAAAAATGATAAAAGATTAGTGTCAGGATATCATGCAAATGTTGACTATGAAAATATTGCCAATGGTAGTGTTACTTCAACAGGTGATAGTATTAAAAGTGATATTCCCATTCAAGAGTGTTCTAATTCTAATGTTGATTCTATTCAGTATGATTTTAATTAGAATTTTTTCAATTATTTTTTTTTATAGAAGTATAACAAGATCTGAATCGTCAACTACTGTAAATAAATCATTTGATATGGCTTCCCAGTCTCATCACAATCATTAATTAATACTAGTGGTATTACTATAGAATTCATCTACCATACGATATACTATACTGTTTTTATTATTTTTTTAACTGTTCCCTGTATTTTGTTTGTATTTCTATTGAATTAATATATATGGGACCGTTATTGCTATTGAATTCATGTAAATAAAATCACATAGTTAAGCTAAGTACTTTTATAAATGGTATGAACTACTTTAATACTAAATTTGATCAAATCAAATAATATAACATAAATACTTTTATTTTTACTAGTAACTTAATATTTTTCATTTGATTTTCAGTTTTTTTAAGCATAATCTCAATATTTTGTGATGGTATCATTTATTTTTTGTTAAAGGTTATCTGGTATTATTTATTTAAATACAATTTTTATAAATAGTTATTCCTTACATAAATCAACTTCTTTTAGATTTAAAACAAATACCATGTTTTCATTTGAGTCATTTTGTTTATATCATTCTCTTTCATGCTATACTTAAGGATGATTGTTTGTGTTAATATTTTTTTATTTCTTTATAATTGTTTCTAACTGTTTACAGATTAATTCTTCAAGAAAAGCCAAATCTCTATTGTAGTATAAAAATTAAACTTTAATTAGATTTATCATTAAGTATTGATTGCCTTCTTTAAATAACTTGATGATAACAGTAATCAATACTGCACATAGGTAGCGAGTTGAGCATGAGTTTATCAATATATTAGTATAATATACCATCTGTCCTATTGTTAATACATTTCAATATAGCCTATATGGATCACTTTTTGCTGAACCTTTTAATATATTTTTTCATAGATTCTCATATTAAACTTTATATTTTTAGTATTTATCCTTTCTAGTCTTTCTCTATTAGTTGTTATAGAACAAGGATTTAAACCTTACAGTTTTACTAAAATCTAGTGTTGTCAACGTATTACTTTTGGATGAATCATATAAATTTCCAGTACATCCATGAACATTATAAATTTCACCTAAAAAAAGAACTTTAATTAAAATATTAGTGTATTACTAATTCTACCCTATGATGGAAATATTCTTCACAACTAATTAAAAGTTAATGCCAGTTGTAAAAAAGGTATATAAAGTAATCTTTGACAATTATACTGATGAATTATATTTTCCTTTAACATATAACTACATAACCTTTCCCTAATTTTTCTTTATGAAACAATAATTTAAACTTCACAATTATCACCTTATATCTAATTAGAAATGGTTTTGTTCATTCTAAAGTATTTTTCTACCGCAATTTTACTATATGGAGTTATAATATTTATCCTTTAGGTAACTGAATCAAGTAAAAAATATTTATATACTAAAAATTTGCTTATAGTACCAATATTATTAGTTTTTATTAAAAAAGACACATCCAGCACAAAAAAAACTCCCTGAACTAAAAATATGCCTGTGATTGATTAATCACCTTTGTAACCAAACATATATGTTTTACTCACCATCATCAATATGAGATATCTATACAAAATAAAAGATCAAACTAGTAGGTAATTTTAATTAAGCTAAGAAATAATCTAGAATATGCCTTTCCTATAGTATATCTATCATCATCATCATCATTTAAAAATACATTAACTTATCAAATTTTAATATAATTAAAAAGTATTATGTCATTTTAATGGATAGTAGTATAATTATTTCTTTTAAATTTACTTTGAAATATAATCAAAAATGCAATCAAATGACTTTTATATTGATACTCATGACGTTTTATGTTATATGGTAAAATTTCAACAAGATACCTTAATTTTACTAATTTTAGTTGCTTTAAAAAACAATCACAAGTAATTGTTGTGTAAATAAAAAAAATACCAACAACTTATTGTAAATATGCCATCCATGTGTATAAACAGTTGACCTCAACTTTTTATTTTTTCCTCTAAAACATCTTTACTTTTCCAGTATGATAATTTCATTGTGAAATTGTTATTCCTGTTACGTGAAATAATCGAATATCATATAGTATAAAGCAAAAGTGTTCACCTGAAAAGTATAACATGAATTTGTCTTTTTTAAAGGTATAACATTGTATTCTTACCTTCATGATATTATAATTCCATTTTTTAACTATTGAAATAGGTAGAGCTATTTTTTAATTAAGATTATCGGAATTTGTTGATATTTAAGTTATTTACGTGCCACAACATTATGTTGAATAATGTAGCACATTGGAATGATTACAAAAAGTTAATTAAGATACTTTTAAAGTAGCTCTTATTAAATAAACACCATTACAAGATTTATTCGAAATCATAATGGGTGCATTTAATGTTACCAAATATATTTGTGATGGTTGTATAATAATAGAAATTTATTAATTCTTATATTATGTAAAATAAAATATAACCATTCTTGTATAAAACTTTATCATTTAAAATTCTATTTTTGACATTTTTTAGAGATAATTCCTACAATTTAAAGCATGATTTCATCCAATAGCTTGCTATCTATAATACACTTATTGTAGGTAAGCTTAATTAAGAAAATTATTATTGAATAAAACCAAAGTACAACTAAAACAGTTTATATTAATAAAAACATTTTAAAAAACAAGACATATATAATCAACCAAGTGGAACAATACACTACTATTTTCTAATTCAGAGTAAACTTATATTAAATGAAACAATTTACTACCGAAAAAAGTCATTTCCTAGAAACTATTGTCAAAAACTATTCAATTCATTATTAGAATTTAATTAAATGATACGATTTGGATATTAGAAAATATTATATTTTCAATTTTAACTTTAAATTAGTTAATAATTATTTTTATAAGGTATCAGATAGGGGCGATAATAAGTCTTCATTAAATATTGAAGAAAATATCGATCATCACAACCTCACTCCACTAAACAACGTTCGTGAACAAAAAATCGTGAGCACGTGCAAATCATTAAATCGTAGTCTCGTGGTTTTTTTTCATTCATAGTGTTTGAGCTAACAGTGCAATTACAATGGAGAAATCCTGGCTTTTACTTAC
>JRUX01000894.1:0-29673 GCA_001407235.2 Kudoa iwatai | reverse complement strand
TCTATGATCATGGTTTTATATGTTTTAGCATTTTTTTAACTGATGTAGATATAGCTATATTTGAAAAATCTTGATATTTAATTAATTTAAGTTGTTGTGTACTATTACCAAATATAAGAGTATTATTTCTTAAATAGTTAACAATTTTTTCCTTTTTCATATTAATCTTTACTTTTGCATGATACAATTTATAAAAATGAATTCTATGTGAAAATACATGTTTCAATGTCTCTTTGTATGATATACTCATTAGAGATTTGCTATTGGAGGAATAATCAATACAATTTGACAACATATTTTCCAACTTCATATCTAAATACGCATGTATAATATCATCAGAAACATTATCAATTGTTTGGATATGTTTTATATGGGAGGCTAATAATGGTATATCTATAATAATAAATTCCCATAAGTTAGCAAGTAGACCTTTAGATGGTCTTTGAGAAATGAGCCACCAACTACTACTACTACTTGATAATCGATTAGATTTAGTTTTATTTTCATTAATTTCTATAGCTAAAGCTATATAGTGTATTATTGGTGATGTTTTGGGTTTGACTGAACCAGGAAAATTATTATAACTATAGGTTATAGTTGAATTAGAAATATTACTACAAATATAGCAATCATCTTGATTGTTGTTACTAAATAAAGGATCTTCAACATTGATATTAATATTAACAGCTTGATTTAAATTTTTATATGTTTTACATACAGTTTTAAGAGGACAGTCAAAACATTTGGGTTGAGATTTTGATAAACAAATAGTAGCACCAATATCCATAAGGCATTGATTAAAATCTCCAGGCATATTAGAATCAATAACTGTATGAAGCAATTGAGTTATAATTTTTATTAATTCATTCTTATTTTTTAACTGATAAAGAGATAATCCACACAATCTTGAAAAAATACGCAATACATTACCATCTACAGCTGGAATGGGTTTATTGAATGCAATTGAACAAATTGCACCAGCAGTATACTCTCCAATACCAGGTAAATTATTTACAAGTATATCATAATTTCTAAAATATAATAAAGAAAAGCATACACAATTTATGTTTAAAACAATACTGTGGTATAATTCCGTTATAATTATTGCAAATAATTTTTGCTGTTTCATACAACCTTTTTGCACGATTATAATACCCTAATCCTGACCATACAGATAATATTTGTTGAACATCACTTTCATTTGCCAAGTCCTCTATTGTTGGCCAACGATACATCCAACGATAGTAATAATCAATAACTGTCTTTACTTGTGTTTGTTGTAGCATAATCTCTGATATTAGAACTCTATAGGCAATATCATTTTGTGTTAGATCTTTTGTTAGCTCTCTCCATGGTAAATTTCTACTATAATTTTTATACCAATCATGCAATCCATTTCTAATTATTTTTTTAGTCGATTCATCAAAAGAATGTAATCTGCATAATATAATTTCGTCTGAATTTTTGAACTTACGCTTTCCAACCATTAACTACCTTAGTTACTGTCTTATCCTCGTGCATATCAGTCACAATCATCTTTACAGTAATAGATAATTGTTCTTTTATTTTCCATAATTAGATAAAAAATATTTTAAATATTAGTTCTTTTTATATTATAAAAAGTTTTACTCTTATTTTCTATCACTTAACTAATTAAAATACTATGATGCGCGCGCTTAATATAACTAATGTGTTACATTGGAAAGAATGTGAAAAAATTAGAAAAACAAATTAGTTTTTTTGATTATTTTATTATTTATATATAAAAAATAAGTGGCAAGATATTTATTTTATGATATTTTAAATATATCAATTCCATTACATTGTTATTTATTTAACAATATAATTTTAAATTTATATAAATTCATAATGCTATTAAAAATATAAGATTTCTTTAAAAAATAAACCAACATTTTTATCATCACATATGATTGCGCTTGCGCGATAAAAGATATTATGTTTGAGTAGATAAATATGATGTGGTACTATATAAGGTATGACAGTTGTAACCTTTAATAATTACATTTATAATAAATTTTTTTCAGTTTTTAAAAATAACCCTTGACATTCTTTATCGAAAAAACATTTTTTACACAATTTTTAATGCAAAAATTAATGTTTAAAAGATATTTTATTAAATTCTAAATAGTTATTATTTTTTTTCATGTATATACTGTTTTTTATAGATTAAGATAATAAAAATAGTATGATTGAGCACCCTATAATACAGATTGGTTAAATAAAGCATGTTTCTATTGTATTAAATATCTCTTAATATATAAAATAATAAATTTGCTGCATTAAATCAATGAAGAAGTCAATTTAATAATATAGATACATGTTATCATGGATTTTGAGTAAACTTATTCACTTGAATATGTTTGTTACAGTTCACTAATACATAATTGGGCTAGATATAATTTCAAACTGATTATGATAGATATATTAAACTCACATTTATTATACTATCAATTTAATAAATATATAATGCATACTTTACTGTATTACTATCAGTATATCAATTAAATACGAACTAACCCTTTCGTGATTTATCGGACTGTTATTGATTATCTATTGAATGGAATAGTTGGATAAAGGTTTTGGTATTATATATAAATGTATTAAAATTTTATTTATACATAAAAAAGAGTGCATAGATATTATTTTTAATATGGTCTTCTTAGAAAAAACATCATTTTATATATCATTACTACATCGGTTATGCTTGGGGTACTTTTCAAGTATATGATTAAAGTTTTTTCTTTTTAGTTATAATATCACTTTATTTATTTCACATATAAAATTTGTTTTATAGTGTAAATTAGCTTCTTCAATTAATTTTCAAAATTTGTTGTGTTACATTTGCTGAAAGTTTACGATTACATCCGAAAAGTTTCTTTGAGTTATAGGTTACCGTTTTAATTTGTCTATCTAATACTAAATAAGTAAGTACCTTTTAATTAAAAATGCAAAGTTATTATACCTTTAAAAAAACATTATATATAATTTAAGTGATGCTTGTATTTTACTTATTTTATGGATTTAAATCAATTGTAAATGGAAATAAGAGAAAAAAAAACAATTAATCGTATATAGAAAATAACATTTGTCTATTAAAGAAATATATACATGAATATATTGTAATATCAATATATAATATGATTCCTATATACTTATAAAAATGTTATTTGCCTTATACGAGAAAGTTCGTTGTTAATTACCTGAGGATTAATGCTCACATACTTAAGTAGAACACAGTTATGATTAAGTTGTACGATAAATTTCATTTTTTTGCATTTTAAATCGATAACAGTTGCGGTAAGTTAATCAAAGAATTCATTTGAGAGTAAGCTGACAATAATTATAGGTACATTATCAACTATTAAAACTCTACTACAATTTTGTTTATATATTATTGAACTCATTAGGAATAATTTTTTTCCCTTACATGTAAATTAAGAATGCTTAATTGGTTAGATAATGTAGGAATTTTCTCTAGATTACATATTACTTATTAACATAGCATTAAATAAATTAATTTTTACTCATATCTGATTATCATCATTAAACCTCCCCTAGAGAAATTTATTTTACACATTTTTTTGTTTTAAAATTTTTTTTAAAGTGTAATTTAAATTAATTGTTTTGCCTATATGGAATATGTGACAAAATAAAAAAAATTATAAATAGTTCATTTAATATCAAGTCAAGTGTAACCTCATACTCTTTTTTTAGAGTTTTATTATTTATTCAATGATGAAATGTTTATTGTTTCGCACCATATAAAGAATAATATTCACAAAAAATATCACTAGTAGATTCGTTATTTGTTGTGGCCACGTGATCAAGTTGATAAGCGTAAAACCCTTTGTGTGATTTATTTGGTGGTGTATTATGGATTCATTTGACGGTAGAGAAGCTATATACTCATCTACTGGACCAAAGAAAAATAACAGTAGGCTTATGTTTTCTCAAGGTAATAGTGCATATAGTTAAATTAATCAAATAGTAATTGATTTATGATAGGACGTCCCCCATGGTATAACCACCAAGGTGATCACAAAGAAGCTTTTGTTATAGGTCTAAGTGGAGGGAGTGGATCAGGTAAAACAACAGTTGCAAGTAGAATTATTGAAACACTTAAAATACCTTGGGTAGTAGTTATTGGATTGGATTCATTTTATAAAGTAACTTGTTTTATATCATAAATTAGATATAACAATTTGTTTCAAATTTCATTTTTAGAAATTAAATGATAATCAAAAAGCAGCAGCACATCGTTCTGAATATGATTTCGATAATCCAGGTATATTTTTTTAAGATTTACGAGTTGGTTAATAAGTGTATAAATTCTATTACCATCACTATTACTATTTATAAAGATGCATTGGATTTGGAATATGCTGCAGAATTAATAAAAAGATTAAAAATGGGTAAAAAAGTTGAAGTATATATTCATATTTTAATTATGTATCTTTCTAAATTCAAAATCATTAGATACCGATATATAATTTTGTAAAGCATGATCGAGAAGATCAAACAGTAATTAATAAAACAAAATATAATTAAAACTTTAATGAATATTTTTTTTTCAATAATAGATAACTATATATGGAGCAAATGTTATTATTGTTGAAGGAATAATGACATTTTTACTTGAAAAAATGCGCGAAGTAACATATCACTTATTATATTAAAAGGTTAATTAATTTTTTATCTAGTTAATTGATTTAAAAATTTTTATCGATACTGATGGTGATATTCGACTTACACGTAGGTAAACTGTCCTAAAATTTAAAAACTTTTGTTATGTATAATTTTTTTTCGGTAGACTTCGTAGAGATGTTGTAGAAAGAGGTCGTGATGTACCTGGTATAATAAAACAATACTTATCTTTTGTAAAACCGGTAATTTTTTTATATGTTTTTACTTTTTTTAATGTTATTATATTTAATTTAAAATAGAATTTTGATAAATATGCTGCTACATTGGTTAAATATGCTGATGTAGTTGTTCCATGGAGTACATACCATTTATAATTAACAATAATATAATAATAACATGTTTTATTTCTTAGACTGCACAAATAATATAGCTATAGATCTTATCGTAAAACACGTTATTAGAGAATTGAATAATGTATATTTTTTTTCTTATATTCTGCTAATGTTATATAAATTATTAGAGAGGATTTGACACAAGGTAATCATTACTTAATGTAAAAATTTGTGCATATATATATATTTTTGATAAATAATAATAACACTAATATGTTTGGCCTGTTTATCATGTTTTTAATGAAATAAAATAGAAAAAAATTATTATCAAATTTTGATTCAAATTGCATTGATGAAAAAAACCTTACCAACTTGTATATATTAGAGCAATCTGTAAAAGTTCAATCTATTCATTCCATGCTTCTAAACAAAGACACACCACATGATGAATTTATATCTCATTGTCATAAACTCTATTGCATTCTTCTTAATTTTGTGTTTTCACTGGCTCCATTTAATGTATTCTTACTACTATTATTATTATATACTGCATAATTTATGATAATACCTTTTATTTATCATCCATTAGAGAGTGAAATGTAAAGATAATTACAATTTAGAATATATTAGTAATGATCCAAATTTCTCCAATGTACACGATAATAATTGATAACATTATTGAGAGGTTATTGATGATATTTTTTCATAGGTTTTTGGTGTTTTAATATGGAACAAAGGTGAAATTATTGAAAGTCTTCTCAACAAAATATTTAACAAAGTATCACTTGGTAAAATAGTCATCCAAACCAATAAAGATAGCTTGGAAGCTGAAGTAAGAATAGTTTATTATGACGAAAATATCAATAAGATCATTAACATATATAGCTTCACCATTTGAAACTACCTAAACAAATTTCAGATGGAATAGTTGTATTAATGGATGTATCGGGTTATACTGGAGCTGCCATTCTAATGGCTATTAAAGTGTTGCTTGTAATTATGAAATAAAATACCATCTAAAACACTAAATATTATTGTCTTATACTAGGATCATGATGTAAAACAAGAAAATATATTTGTTGCTTGTATTTATTTAACCAGAGCTGCGGCATTTGCTTTGAATAACATTTTTCCTCATGTTAAAATTGTGTGTGCTAATGTGGATGATTATGCTGCAAATTTTATTAACAATAATTGTTATAATCATTCAACTTTTGCTGATAAAGGTATTTTTTGTCATTAATTTTCTTCTATATATTTCTAAAATAATTTTATTTGTAGGTAATTTAGTTACTGACCATTTTGTGGAATCATAATATGCTTATTTCACCTATATATATTCCATGTTTAATTTGTTTTATTAGCGTATATTTAGGATTCTATTTGTGTATTATTCCTATAAAATTGGCTAATAGACTTATAGCTAAGTGGTATCCTATATCTTAGCTAACATACAGGTAGAGAAATATAAATAAGATAATATTTCGCTCACCTACTTACGATAATTAAATATTTTTATTTGTTATAAAATTGATGATATGTCCTTTCCAAGGTTTTTCTTAAATCAATCATTTTGTATACATATATCGATTTGATTTTACTACCATTCAACCAATTATTTACATTATAACCATAATATCGTCACAATTTTTATTAAATATTCCATTCCTTTTTCACTATTGATTTTCACATATTAAATGACAATTGATTTTTTTAATTTTATGGTGTTATACATTTTTAACATATTTCAAAGTACAATTCTATAACCATACGTTGGAGACCGATGATGAAAGATATTACGTGATCTAGTAACTTGTTTTTCTATAATTTGCAATTTTGATACCACTTATAACTTGTAGTGAAGATTTTGAAATTGACTATGCATAATTTTTGCTCCACTATAGCTATGTTTCTAAATGCCAACGGACTACTAATACTTTATATATATCTATTATTACATGCCATTAGTGAGGTAGAATAAATTAAGATTTTACTTTATATCTAATAAATGAATTCATTTAATTTAATTATTAAACAATTTTTATTGAACAACAAACATGAAATTTAAAAAGGGACAATAAACCGATAGTTAACGAATATTCATGGATACTTAATTCGCGCTTGCGCAGAAAGTTATAAAGATGACCATGAATGGCTCTGTTGAATCATTTGAGGAAGATAGTAGTAGACTTATATTTCCACAAGGTAATTAATAATTAGCTTTAGAATATATTTAAACATATTATATTGTATGTGAATGCAGGATTTGAAGATGCTAAACCAATTTTTAATGATGAGGTTTTAAAAATATTAACCGAAAGAAAATCACAGTCAAATGAACTTTCGCTAATTGAAAATCATGCATATTTTGAAAAATCATTTCAATATGTTTCTAATTTTCAACGTTTTCCATGTGAGATTGTTGGATATGTGAGATCGTAAGTTGAACTAATATAACATAATAGGTAGAATTCATTTGTTAACTGTATTATTATTATAATAGACTATTTGATCATGACATTGAAGGCCGATTACACCCCTTTGAAATATCATTAATTGCAAATTTATGCCCACAATCAAGTAAAGAAGCTATGGCATTAATTCCTAGGTAAATAATAATCCATAACAATAAATAGTATTTGATGTAAATGAACTGTATAGTTTAAAAGAGAAATATCATGAATCTGAAGAAGAATTAGAATCAATCTTAGATAAACTACAACAATATCTAAAAACACATTTTTAACACGTGTATTGATCGATATTTTTCAATGAATCCATGTTTTGGTTGTATTTATCATCATGATTAGATGAAACTTTACTTAGTATTCCATCTTTCCATGCTATTCCTAGTGCAATTTTAGTGTTGACAGTGTTTTGATATTTTTCTGTATATGATCAAGTTAATAGCGTAACTAGTTGTTAGATAGCTACCTGAAAAGATTTTACTAGCATTTTCCACAATACTGTCAGTTATAGCAAAGTTCGTGTGGCTTCCATTAGTAGGTAGTGTTGCTAATCCTTCTCCCATACCTTATACAATAGTATAAGAATTAGTATGCATGAAGAAAAAAAGACCTTCAAGATTGTCTATCGCTTCTCGTAGTGAGTTACACTTAATTTCAAAGCATTCAAAATCCTTTAAAATAATAAAAATGTAAATCTATCTATAATATTTACTATTGTACAGGAAATGAGGCCAGATTTATCCAATATATGTGATAGTATTGGTCCATCTATCATTGGTGAAATAAAGTTATGTTGGGTTTTTTGCTATTTAAAAAAAATGATTATATTATTTCATATATTATTATTATTATTATTATAATAAATGGATAAATTATGCTTATAAACATTTTAATTTGATTTCATTTTAATAAATATGTTATGGAAAATTTAAAATAAATATTTAAATTATTATGTATAATTCTACCATAATTATTCAATAAATATATGTGATACTATTCAAAAGCTTAAATATATCATTTTTATAGAGTATTAATCGTTATCGTAACAAAAATGTTAAAAAGTAAGTTTATTTAATAAAATATCATGTATAGAGTGGCAACAGATTACATAAAATAAATATATTCGTAATATGAAGACAAATCAATGTATATCGATCTATAAAGTATTGCCTATAATATATTAACATATTAGATTATGTTATGGTGTCATTTAACAAAAATGGAAGATCATAATATAATATTATCTAGTTATTTTATACCAAAAAAAGCCATTTATATCATATTATAATTAATTCATTAGTAACACGCACTTAATTCATATACTAATAGTAAATTATACATTTTTATCATTTGCCAATGATATACTCAAGACATCTTGTATTTCTTGAAATGATGGATTTGATATCATACAAAACAAAAAAACTCCGTCAGGTTTTAAGCAATTTTCAATCCGTTTCATCAAATCATCCAGTCGATTAACCCAATGTAAACTAAATTACTAGTTTATAAGATAAACTATAACAACAAATACAATAAACTTTAAAGTTTATTAATAAAAATATTAAAAATCTATGTATTTATATGTTTGTATTGAAAATAGTAAAATACTTACTCTAAACAACTAATTACGAGATCAAACGAATTATTGTGAAATGGTAAAAAATCATTATCACATTGAACATAATAAATATTTTTATGCAAATTTCTTTTTTTTGAATATCTCTAATTTATTTATTAATATTTCTTATGTATAAATAAAATATACAAGCATTTCTATTGATATATCAGATTCAATATATAGTGATGGTAGATTATTGTTTAGAAATGATTGAAAAAATTGATTAGTAAATTCCCCTGCAAAAGCTCCAATATTCAACACACAATCAAATTTCCTAAATAGATTATAGCGTAGGGACATTAATTATTGTACAATAATTATAGTAAAATATTGTAAATAGATGGACTAATGTTAATTCTCTGTTAAAATACTTATTCACACAATATAGTCTATCAATAATTATTTTTGAACACTAAAATATTATTCATTATATTTTAAATATAAATCAGTTACTTCGTTATGTAAATAGGCATAGTGGGTTAGTAACTCATTTGTAGCCAATCTATCTCGCTGTCTCATTTTAAGTTGTCTATCAAACACATCTGATGAAAATTGTGATTTTGTACGATTTAACGTAGGTATATATTTTAAATTGTTGATATATTTCCTCCAAAATAACATAAAGCTTATGTTTATGTAGTCACGTGACCATGTGTATGTTGTCTGCAAAAAAAATTTTATTTTATTAAAAATTGAATGTATTAACTATTTATAGTCAAGTTCATTTGAAAAAAAATTTAAATTTTATATTAAAGAACAAAATGTATCACGTTTATAGTCGATATTGTCCGATACTCGTCGTACATATTAAGTTTAAATGTTGAGGAGCAGATTTCTTACCCGGTTATATGTTGGTACACGAATTAATAGTAGTGCTATGTGTTTTTACAATCATAAAAGAAACTCAGTATGTTTTATTGTAAATAGTCTATTGTTTTACTTACAAAATGTAGCATACCGGTAAAACATATTTGAAGGCAGATGAAGCTATTGAAATGGCTAATTCAAAAGTAGGATCTGTAGAAATATCATTATGGATAAGTAGAATAAATAGTCGTGAGCAAAAAATTTATATCAAACCTACCAGAAGACTACCAGATAAATTACGCCATGAACCATTTACATATTTGGCAGTTTCTTCACCATTTCGAAAAGTTTTAGACAGCAAAAACTACTATCATGAAGTTATTAGTTTATAATGAATATTTTATTGAGAATTTATAATATTTAGTTATTACAAAAATTACAACCTGATGCAATTATATTGGCTGTGGAAGATACATTTCGTCCATATTTAACATCACCAGACCCAGAAAATTTAGCACATTTAAATATGAGTATTTTTAAAATGCCCTCATATATAATGAAGGTTTTTATATGAATATTTTGTTAATTATAATAAAATTATCGTTATAGAAGGGTTTTTTTGATGGTGAATATGATCGTTTATATCATAAATTACTACGAGTTTTTACATTTCACCGTAATTCTGAACCATATGAAAATTATAGAACCATTTTGAGTCATGTATAGTTTATATAGGAATATAATGTTATTTTATATATGTAAATTTTTTTACTTTTTATTTAGTCAAAGGATATACTTGGTTGTAAAGTATACACTGGTGGTAGGATTAAATTTCATGAAGTAATAACATGATTGAAACTAAATCAGAGTCTATAATATTTAAAATTTATTAAAACCATATTGTTTAAACTTTATTTTACTAAAAATAATAATAACTTAAGCTTTCTAGATTGATATGAAACTTCCTAGCTATTCCATAGAGCTTAAATTAAAACTAGGATGGATTTGGTTTAATCACTTTCTAACTGCATCCGTTAGTGATTTTTGGTACTAATCTATGCCCATTTAAATATTATTGTGTTATTTTTCATAATAATACTAATTTAATTTTTAGTAAATATACTTATGAATTAACTCAAACACGAAATGCTATTGATAATAATCCATTTTTCATTTTAAATAACATTACAAAATGTTTCAATCTTATGGCTTCAGTTAATCATGTTAAGGTAGAATTAAGAGATAAAATGAAAAAAATAAAACAATCGGGTAATTATTTTAACATGAAATAAAAAAAAATAATTTTAATTTCTTTTCTATTTATCATTAGACCCATCACTTCAAAATCTTCCTGATGAACCGGTGATTCTTCTTGTTGCACCACCTAGAATTTCTGATATACTATTAAAAAAATCAGACTTGTATTATATCTAAAATTTAGTTTTATTTTTTATATTCTGAAATAGTTATTCTCTTCCTGCTGTTGATATTGATAGAGAAGATTTGGAATTGTATGAATTAATTGACACATGTCTTGATAGTCCGCATCTTATCAAAAATGATTTTCTTAAACAGCTCAAATACAAGTAATACTATGTGTGTCTTTTATATTCATTAAAATTCATATAGAAGTTCACTTGTTCCGCCTCTTATATTTTAAACTATTTATTATTCTGTTGTTTTCATTTAAAAATAATATGGATATTCAATAAATATGATAATTTTCTTTATAACATAGCTAATATTGGATATAATCTGCAGTAGGACGTTACTTGTGTCCTATTTAAAGAATGTAACATTGCATATATAACCTCTACGAATGCTTTATAAAATAAAATATTAAAGACTTTATATATAATTAATCATGCTAGAATTAACCCATTATTAATACAATCTTTTATTATAATGATGCATTAAAAGTCTATAGTTATTAAATGTTAATAAAGCTAATTTTAATTAAATATAATAATGATTCAAGCATAATACAAGAGATAGTTAGTGTATTTGATGGCTAAAAAACTCATTATATTTTATAAAATTGTTTAAATTAACATCTTAAAGTCAATATTTTATTCCATAACATATCGATGTAAAGATTAATCGCAATCTACTCAAATAAGAGTATTAAATTATATTTTAAGAGAAAAGTGTGCCTAAAATTTAATAATATTTAAAAATAAATATCTAAATGGTATGGATAGAAAAAAGCACAATTTACTTCTGTATTTGTATAATTTAATTCAGGCAGTGAAAAATTAATACGTCTAAGATGAATTGATACAAATCTTTCAGTTGACTTTGCGCATAAACTTTTTTCCTATAATGGCATTTTTATAATAGAATACCCACCCTATTTGTCAAAAATGAAAAATAATAACTATGCTAGGTGTTTTAATAGTGAAACAGAAACAACACACTACTTGATAGGAATATAAGAAACGCTCGGAAGGAGGAATCGAACCTCTCTGAACCCAATCAGCCACGGGTTTGAAGCCCGCGTCCCGCAACCAGCGAAAATCATCCAAGCAATGAATGAATACAATATTTATACATATATTTTTTACATGATTTCAATTAAAAAAAGTCACTAAATAATATTAAAAAATTTCTATCATACATCAATCTCATATTACATGAGAGTAGAATAATAAGCTAATTTATGACAAATTTGTGTGTTTTTACAATTAACCGAATATAACAACAAGTAATTTACAAAATTAAAACTTAATTTGATGATAATTTTATTTCAATAATATTATAAATATAACAGTATATATTTAAATATAATACTTTATGAATTTTAATTGGAAAGCTTACCATTATATTTGATTATAGAGAATAATAAGTTCCATGAATTTCGATGATTTTTGGTCCAAATATCTTTTAAAATAGTTTTCAAGCTATATTCTAATTCATATTTAATTTTCTATAATTTATATGTGGTAAAACGTGCATAAATGGTTATATAGGAAGAAAAAATTACATCCATTGATATTATGGTTAATAAATCATTTCTCAATATAGTCATTAATTTATCGATATATTTTTGAAATAGATCTGGTTCTTCAACACTATGGATAACATTTTGTAATGCTTCAGTTAAAATGCTACAAATTTCTGATATACGAGTGATATCATAAGATTTAAATGTTCTTAAACATTTATCTTTTTCAAGATTTCTATATTTCAATAAATGATAATGCAATCCGTGGATTAACATTATAATACTTGGTAATGATTTCTTGAAAAATATTTTTATTATCTATATTAGTTCGATAAAGAAGAATTCCAAATGAACTTCTCAAATAATCAACTTCAAAAGCACTAAGATATGGAATATTCCTATCAATTTTGTTGAATTGGTTTATATTGTCATTATCCCTTATTTTATATACATTATTATTGCTATAATAAATTTGTATCCAATAAAAATTAATACATTTTTTTATCATACGATGAAATTGACTGTCCATATGTTGTTGTAGTTGATTTCAATAGTGATTTTATAGTTTTTTTAAATAGTTTACTTTTTTTTGCATTTTTTACTCTATAAAATACATAATTATCTATTAGCAATAAACCTTTATATTGAAAATAAAATGTTTATTATGGTAAAATTATAATTTTTATATATTCTAAAATAAATAAAAGCTAAACATATTATTACTCATAATAAGGATAAAATATTTCTTCTTCATGAATATAATCTAAAAGGTTAGGATTATTGTTTTCAGCTGTTGATCCCCATGAATATAATATCGCTCTACGTGCATTATGAGATAACTTCATTGGCATTCAATAAAAAAATTCCTCAATTCTAGTTGTTATTGTTTGCATGCTTTGTATTGTTCATTTATCTTATCAGTAATAATAAACGGATTTGTTATGGCTTAACTACACTCATTAATATTTAAATTACCATAATATTAGTTATTATCAAATTTTATTACTGATACGATTATATGATTAAATTTGAATAGAAATCAAATAACAAGTGTGAACTTACCATAGCAACCAACAATATGCAATAATCTGTTAATTAAACTTATCAATAACTATTAACCTATTAAAAAATAGTATTATAGATTATTGTTTTAAATGTTGTTAAGATATCAACATATTTAATTAACAGTACATAATAAGTCTATAATTTTATATTTTGATAAAAATGAGTTAAGTAAGTTTTATTATTGTAATTTATACAAAAAATAATATTAGCTAGCTATCAGATTTATTAAATATTAAAATTAGTATAATTAAAAATAATTGTTTAATGTAATGATTATCTAATGATATAGTAAAAAAAAGGATTAATGCTATAGTTACAATTAATAAAGATTAACTGGAAAAATTTATTTGTAAAATGGCAGTTACTATGAGAGGAAAGTTTTAAAAGACAATGATTAAGAAATTCAGAACTATTGCTATGAAGTAAAGATAAATATAAATATAAGAAAAATACCATTTAGATACATTCCATCAAAAAATGTATTCTAGTAAGCTATTTATTCACTAACAAGTCTAAAAAATAATAGAAAAATAAATTTATAGGTATATTTTATATTTAAAAATGTTGTTATATCATTTAAATAATAATTTAAGCATAGAATAAATAAAATACATACCTATTATATATTATATAATATTAAAACACATAATTTTAAGGCAAATTAATTAATCATAACAATGTTAGTTTGTAATAAAAAATTGCTATTAAAAATAATTTATTTAGTGATATATGTTAAATATATATTAGCAAGATATATTTAATATAACACAAAAGATAAATTTGTATACAATAGACAATATAAAAGAAATTATTAAGGGAATGATTCCTTGTACAATTGTTATATTATAAAAGCAGAAAAGACTTATACATATATATACTAGTTAATTGAAATAGGAGTAAAAATTTTTTTAAATATATAATATTCTTTATTTTTTTATGTAAAAATTTTTTTGATGATTTACAATAATATATTTACATGTTTAATTATTACATGATAACACTATACTATTGAATGTATATGTATTTAAATTAGACAGTTTAAAACTTGATTATAAATTTTTATGATATGTTTATAAATTTAAAAAAATAAATAAAAAATATTGTTATATTTATTAATAATTATATTTTTAAGGAACTATAATTAGTATTTTTTACATATAATATAGTGTAATTTAACTATTATAATATTATTATTTATAGGATATATTGAACATAACAATGAAATAATTTTATATAAAAAATGTTATAAATCCATCTAAAAATTAACTTTTCATTATTATTGACAAATAATGAGAAGAATTATTAATAATGTTGATAATAAAAATGCTATTATAGAACAATAACTGGTAATATCTTGAGATGATGATAAGTGAATAGAATTGTCCACCAGTAATTATATGTGCAAAAAAATGAAGAAGCGATTTTAAATAAAAGTACCAATTCTATCTTTGGAACATTTGCTATTAGTGTTATTAGATGGATTGCTATGTTTGGAATAGATGGTGCCAATCTTAAAACAATAACCATATATATTGTTTTTTTTTGGTGTACAATCTCACCTACAAAAATATATATAGTTCGATATCAAAAAATGTTAAGATAATATTCGATTATATCGGTATCAATGCATTGATTAATAGTTTAACACTATTTTAATAGTTTTATAGTTAACATTGTAATAAATTACAATACAAACTATCAATAAAGGTAATGGAATTTGAAATAAAAATTCAGCTTATACACTTAAAAGAAACCATCCAAAAACAAATACCGATTGGACATTATATTACATATTTTATAGATTCTTCAAAGAAATTATTTAAAAATTTCACAATATATGGTTATGAATTCTGGTAAATTTTAATTTTATAACATATACTAATAGTTTACTCAATATTAGGTGAATATTGATAATATCTTAAATAAATAGACGTTAAATTTTATATCACAAGAAATGCATTAAATTCACTTACTCTATAAAAAGTTATTATGATAAAATTGCTAAAAAAAATGTTCCACAATTCAAACCAACCAAAAGGTAATCGATAAAGTATTTAGTTAATCAATCAATTATAAAATAAATACTCCATTTAATTCATACAAATTTCCTAACATAGATTCTAATTCTAAAACTAACACCAATTTTTTTTTAAAAAATTAATATTTTTAATACTATAAAATTAAATATTATAATTTTGAAATTTATAGTAAATTTTATGTGATTATTTGATATAAGAATATATCTATTATTTAACCATAATACAATGGATAGAAATTATCTGGAAAATGTAAAACCATTCAATTTTACTATTTTTTATTAAATATGTTTTAAAATATAATATAATGAAATTGAGACTAAAGATACCTATAATAATTATTTATTAGTAAATTTATTTAACTATACTATTACATCATAAATTTTCCAATTAATTAATAATTTATTAAATAAAATTTCATCTTTATTATTATTCCAATAAAATAAGCTATTTTATTTAAAAAAATTGTTTCTGTGTTTAATTACTATGCTATATAGTGTCTATTATTATATTAAAATGATAACAAATTTAAAATGAAACATTATTAATATTTATTATAAAAATAACAGATTTTTTTATGTAAATATGAATTCAAATCAAATAGATGTAATTCATGAAGCTACACAATACCAAGAAAACTTACTATTTAATAAAATTTTACTTAAATTATATGTAATAAATCTACTTTATTATCTTCTACGATATATTAAATAGTTAAAACATAATTTTAAATATAAAAAAAATTTGAGGATTTTTATAAAATAAATTTTTTACATTACCATTATATGAATAATAACTGGATTTTATGTAAATATAAAATAGTATCTACATTTTAATTCAATCAAAAAGTTATAAAATTATTAAGTTAAGTTTTAAAACTTAAAATAAGTAAGATATTGTGCTTCTGAATAGATATAGCACTAATCATTAATGTGATTAATGGGTTAGGATCTTCTTTTAACTAAAATTACCAAAAATGTATTGTATTTTGTAAATATAAATAAATTAGAGCCTTTTTTTATCTTAAAATGTTTTTGTTATAATTATTACATTTATTTAAGTCAAATAATATAGATAATCATATAATTCTGTCTATTAATTAGTGTTGACCCTACTATATTATAGATGTATTAATACTGTACACAATCTTTTAATAAAGTAACTTTTAATTTTATAAAAATGTTGACTAATTTTACGTAATTATTTTAGTTTTAGTACATTCAATAGTTATATAAACCTATAAAGAAAATAGTATCATTTTTTTGAATAAATATTTTCTTAAAAGTACCTTTATGATTTTTAAATAATTGATTCATTAAATAAAAATTAATTTTATTAATATTTTAATGACAGTACATTTTAATATTATACATTGAAATATTATTCAAAGGAATAAAAACAAAATAATGATACTATTCAGTATATTTATTTATTTATTTATTTGATGGTACTATCATCATAGAATTGTATGTATTTTAATGCTTGATTTTGAAATAAACAAAAATTAAATCTAATTTAAATATTGAAATAAAAGCATGATATATTGTATTTATTGATCATCTCAAAAGCTTTTCAATAAAATATTTTGATGATGAATCAATATAAAATAGTGTGTTCTTTATGGTGTTTAAGATATTAATATAATTAGTTATCTTTTAATATAATTAAATTTTATACAGAAAGTATTTTATTATAGCTTTTTTAATTATTAAAAATTCTTAATAATGTTGTGAATTTAATTTTAATAATATTTATTGTAGAGATAGAGTATATTTTTATAGTTATTTTGTGTATCATACTAAGTGGTTATTTAATAGAAATTTAATTTTTTTTCTATATTTATAATTAAGAATAAAATAATGATTTTTATAAAGGTTTTACATATTGTTTAATTTAATAATACTATTCTATTTAACTATTATTATTAGTATTAAATTATATATATTTAATTATATACATATATTTAGTAAATAAAATCAATAAAAATAATTTTTTTTTGATTTAAAATCTATCCATAACATTATATGTGCTTAGAATATTACCAATACACATAAATTTTTTGATTGTTATGATACAATATTAATCGAAGGCATTTTGAATAATTGTGATTATATGATGCTAACATTATTTATTTCTTTCTATGCATAATGGATGAATGTTTTAAATGAAATTATAAGCAAAAATATTTCTGTTTTTAATTGTGTAATGCTAAATAAAAAAATTAAAGGCCATTTAATAAGTTAAATGTTAGAATGATATGTTAATTTAATTTTCTTAACAAATTTACATAATACATGGGTATATTACAATGTAGATTGCAGGCAATGTTTACAATTTAAACATAATAAAAATGGCCATATTTAGATGGATAAAAGAATTATAGTAATCTAAACTATTTAAATAATTCAAACCAAATTTAGTTTAAAAAGTAAAGCATTTTTAAATAAATAATAATAAAATATAAGTTTAAATTTTTTTGAAGAAAACTTTAAAAAGGATTTTTCTCAAGCCAGCTTATAAATCTATGTTAATAGTATTATTAGGTTAACATTGGTTGTAATATGTTAAGGTCAAAAATATTAAAATATAGTGTATTATCAATTGTGTTAATTTAATTATCGAATTATAAAAAAAATATTATTAAAATAAAGTCTATTAATAAACTGATATATATTTAATCAAACTCATAAATGTGAAATGTTATTATGATTCAGATTTAATACTAATTAATTAATATAATCTATTTAATTTTATATTAAAAATATAATAAAAATATATATAAAAGAACATCTTACATATCTATTTAAAATATTTAAGTGTTATTTACTTGAAAAATTATGGATAGTAACAAAATAATGTGATGTAAATATATAATCGTAGAATATATATATATATATATAATTGTTTCATTGCATATTTATAATAGTTGTTTTTAACTATAATAAAATATTTTTTTAATATTATAAAAACTAAATTTAATATTTATATGAATGATTAAAATGGTATATGTAACTTTTATATTTTAATGCAACAAACCTTATATTTAGCCTAATTTCAAATCATCAATATAAAAATGCTAACAATTCTGTGATCTATAATAATAATAAAATAAACATTTTTAGTAATCTATGGTTAAAATCTATTTAATTTATTTTATTTTACACTTTATAAATTGAAATAAAAATCATGATATAATAAAACCAATAGAAACATTTACATAGTCATTTTATTGATGATGTAAGTGTAACAGTTAAATTTTAAATAAGCTGTAATATTAAAATTTTATGCTGAAATTTTTGTTTTTATTTTTCTATTCATAATAGAACTTGGTATTTTTAATTAGGTTATAATCACTATAGCTAATATATATTTGTTTGGAATTAAAAAAGTTTTAATATTTGTATTATTCGTAAATTATAAACTCTGCTCATCCTTTGATTAAATACTTATTTAATTAGATTAATTTCAATCTTTAGATCGATGAGAAATATTCTATTCACATTACTTTTCTTATTCATCCAATTATGTGCATGTAGCTACCGAGATGAAGTGATTGTAAATACGATAAAAAATGAATAATTACATTAATATCTACATAGTACGGGATGATTTTTTTTAAAAGTCAAACTATAGATATGATTCAATGCTACACAATAACATTAAGTGTATCCACTTTCAATAGGTTTAAATTTTCTTTTAATAGATTTAAAGAATGTAAAAACGGTAAAACTATTCCTAATTAATAATTCTATTTGTCTATAATTTATAAAATATATATATAGATGCAATTAGTAATAAATATATTGAAAAATGTACAAAAATGGCAATGAAATTATGTAATATAGAAAAAATACAAAAAAATAACATTCTAGCTAGAATTTATTATTTAACTAGCTTAAATAATGAAAAGTAAAATAAAAATAATTTAAAATCTATATTCCATATCGTATTTAATGAGGGACATTAGAAATTTTACACGCTCAGATGAAAAATTATTGGAGGGTTATCTTGCTGTCGATGGTATGATGACGTATGAAGTGTTGAGCCCCCATTATTATGGATTTTATCGTCTATTAATTCTCAGTATAAATTTAGTTGAAGCTGTATTTATACCAATATCATCAATATTTAAAATAATAAAATTTTTTTAGAAAATTTTAGAATCGGCATTTATAGAATTTAGAAATAATTTATTTTTCATCGGTTCATATACAAATAGTTCTAAGTACCTCAATAAAGATTATGCTACTACATTTATCTATAACAACAATGTATTCAACACTTATTCATCCATATTCAAATGTATAACTTCAGCTAATTTATTTAAAATAGTTATTCAAAAAAAAATAATGGTATATTTATTGATTAAAGTATAATTATAAATTGATATATTTTTATAATTGGGGAGAAGGATCTAAATGTTAAAGTATCAAGATTTGAAAATCCATGCATAGCAATTAACCAAGTATACATTATTAATTGGGATAATATAAATACTTATTACAATATTATCCATCCATTTAATTATTCATACGAAATGACTGGAAATTTCAATATGAGATTGTGTATTTCTCTCATAAAATCAATCATTTTCAGTAAAACACTATTGAATACCTATAGTGGATGTAACCTTGCTAATTTTAAGAATCCAGTTATTCCATATCATACAAAATCTTTAGTTGTAACAGTTCAAATATTATGAACATATCACTAACTTATTTTGTTTTTTAGCTTTATAATAACGTATACAGAGGCATATTTTTTTCATTGACAAAATTTGCTAATACATTATCTTCTAATTTAAAAAATTTATGCTATGGACAACTAGAAAATAGTAAAAAAAATGTACTATAAACCATGCTATATTATCTTTTTTTGATTGTAATAAAACAACTTAGCTGAATACTATAGAAAATATTGATTGTTTTTATTCATTGTATCTATACACAATCATACTTAATACAGAACTAGATCATGACATTTCTATTATCGCTAAAAAACGGTAAAATAAATATTTTTTTTTTAAATTGAATATTTTCATCTAGTAAAACCTTTAATTCTGTGATAGACTATATGTATTTATTTTCTGATCCTAGAATTGGTATTACCATTCCAAACGTTTTAGCCAATAAAAGTAGAATCATTTTAGTAGAAAAAGTGCTTACTATGTCTTATATAAGATATATACCAAGAAAAATTAGATTGGCTTTCTATTTAAAAAGTAACTGCTTTATATAATATTAATTGATTGAATGAAACATAATAAAATATAGGCTTTATTTATGTGCCAATCATTTCTACATCATTAACTATTACAATCTTGAGTGTGTTGACCATAATTTATGGTTACAGATATGAACTATTAAATTTGTCTAATACATAGAAATCATGCAAAAAATAAAGAAATAAACCAAAATTTTAAACAAACTGTTTATTTTAATCAAGAAATAGCACTTTTTCAACTATTTTATCGATAATCTCATTTTTTAATTATAAACACAATCAAATATAAGGATTTTTATGAAAATTAAATCCATATAAATTTAAATAATAATTAAATTCTTATAAAAAATATTATATTAATTATTAACTAGTAAAAATATTTATATTTGAATTTTATTATAATATAATAATAATAATAATAAACAATTACATTTTATTTCAAATGAAATGATAATAAAATAATCTTACTATAAATATTGATATGAATTGAACTATAGTTTTGTAGTATCTTAACCACTATATTATTTTAATATCTTTAATAAAATTTGTACTATATTAAACTTTTATCATTAGTTTAATATATTTCTATAGAAACAATTACGTTTTATTTTAAATTGACCAATAATACATTAATATCGTTTGATACAATGTAAATTTTTATGTTTTTATTTACAATTAAAAAATAATAGTAAATTTATCAACCATTATTACCCAACTTTATTCTAGATATAAAACTCTAATTTAGATTATATTCATAGTTATCCAATAAAAATAATATAAACTAACTAGACCAGATACTAGATAAAATAATACATTCAATATTTAAATATTCTTATAAATTTTAACAATACATGTTTGTTATTAACTATTTTACTCATCCATTAAAAAATTGTAAATATATTACCTTGTTCCAATTTTAAACACATATTCTTTATAATATTTCATTATTATTTGTTTCCATTTATGCGTTAATAATAGGGTTTACAAAAATGTCCTCCTCATTATTGACCTTGACCATCTTCTTTAATCCAATTACATCGGCGGTAAACGGAAAAAATCGTTTCACCTATGATCGATAATAATATGTTTATAAAAGATATATGCTTAAATAATTATATAGTGCATCTTTATACGAAAATTAAAAATTATTAATCATGTACAATATTTAACTAATTAGCCTAACACAATCTTCTATTTAGTTGATATAATTCATTTAATAGTTAAATCTATTATTTTTATATATTTAGTAAAATTATTTTTTGAAAATATTAAATATATTTAGAATTAATAAATGAATATTTTCAACTGTATTATAATAGAAAATACACAAACTATAATTACTATTTGATGCGCACGCATTCATTGAGGATGATAACTACCACCGTCCTAAGTAGAAATTGATAATATTTTTGACAATATATAAATTTATAATATAATTTGAATATTATATTATAAAATTTATTGTTATAACTATCTAGATAACATGTTACCTATGGAAACTGATACCCACTGATTATCATCCTACTGATTTCATTTTTTTGTTGAAATAACTAAAAAATAAATTGAAATAATAAATAGATCGATTCAATTGATTATTTAAGGTGTAAAATATTTCTTTTCTATTCAATTTAATAGTGAACACAGATAAAAGTTGTCAGGTATTACTACCTATATGACAAAAGAAAATGTTATAGCATAGCTAGAACTCATACATATAAATAAAGTTAATTATACATTAAATATGTTATCATCCACTTAATAAACCTAAAAAATAACTTTGATAACCAACCACACTACATATATAATGGATCACATGATCTAACACATGAATGAGGATAAATTTGGCATAAAATTACTAATCACCAACATATACAGACTAAGTATGATATTAGTTAGGATAAAATTATACACCATTAATGTAAAATGATAATTAACAATAATATGATGACAATATATCTACAGAATGGTGCTTATTTTTAAAAAAATTAACACACACACATATATTGATGAAATATATAAAGTTAAAATTTTAAATAAAATAATAATTTTCAATTATTTATATGAGAAATTCTACTACACTTTATTGATAAGATTAAACCTATTAATAATTATGCAAAAAAATTCAGGAGATACAACACAAATCCTCTATCACAATATTATCAACTAAATTTTAATATCATTTATTTGGTTAATTTTCTATTAAAAAAGTTAATATTATTTTTTTGTTTACAATGTAACAATAGTACACACGGATGAAATAGAATAAAATCATTTTATTAACTACTAACTCTATTATATACATTAAACTTTTTTAGCTATTTCATTCGGTTATACGTGTAATTGCTTTGATTTAATTTCCCTTTAAACTATTATACTATTCCGATTGTGAACGATTCGTTACGAAGATTACCTGCGTAGTAGTACATAGAACGACACAGTTAGTATATTGACTTACTAAATAAAGAATTCGATTGTATTAAAAATAACTATCTTAAAACATTATTGGCTGGTTTAAAAAGTAAAATGAATTGTTTTTTTGATAAATAAATATAACATATTCATATGAATACATCTAGATTGTTCTGTTGCACCCTATATTGATGATAACCATCGTGATATGATAAATTTTTGCGAAAAATTTGTTAGAGCAAAAAGCATAATGGAGAAAAAAAATAAGAATAATTATGAATATCATGAAAATAATGTTGAAACTATTGAGAAATTTAAAAAAAAACAACCTTTTTTAAGTAATGAAACCAATTCAAATATAAACAATGGTAACTAATTCAATATATAAATATAGCTACTAAATATTATAATATGTTTCATTTTCACTTATATATATTTTAATTGTAATTTTAGATAAAACAAAATCAGTTGATATTCCAAATAGACCAGTAAAAATAAAAAATATTACATCTAAACGTGTTTTTAAAAAATTAAATAATTTTTTATCTAAAAAAGACAATTCTAATATAAGTAATGCAAAAATTTCTCGAATATCTACATGTACATATGATAATATGAATTCTTCATCTACTATTAATGATACTACTGATCACTATTTATCATATATGAAAAAGGATAATACATATAGAAAATTTAAAAGATATAATAGAAATATAAAATTTGATAATGTGACATCTATGTCAAAACAAAATCCATCATCATATACAGCAGTAACACCTAGCAATACTATCGAAATCAATAATGATAATGGTGTCGCTAGTGATCTTAGTGATGAATCTAATTCAGATTATGTGACATTGGATGAGAACATTGAGGTTTTGGATAATATTACATACAGTGGTAAAGAGAAAAATAATAATGATAATCGTCATCTACTTTATTACCACAAGCATCAACCATATAATAATAGTTCAGTAAATAATAGTCATCGTAATAAATGTAAATGGAAACATTGTTTATTTATTTTTTTTTGTAATATTAGTAAATCAATTTAGATATTACAGATGGTGGTATAAATTCTACTACTAATAATAATAATAATATGGCAATGCCAGCAACCTTTCCAAGTAATAAAAACCGCCGTATCTTTTCACATCGTCGTCGTCATCCATCTCCAATTAGTGACACTTATCACAATACAAATAATCGCAAACAAAGTTTTTGAATATTTTATTCATGTTAAAAGTATATTTTTAAAACTTTTTTATTTAGAAAAAGAGGATTATGATGATGTAGGGCATCATTTCATTCATCATAACAATAATATATCATCACTATGTGATAGTGTTAGCTGTTGTGAAACACATTATAATGCTAATGAATGTATTGATTATAATTGTAAAAATCATGCATATCAACCATGCCATCAAGAGCATATATCACCCTATTCTCGTTATAGAAAAAAAATTTCATGTTTCAATCCATCACATAAACCTAATGAACAAATATCTACGGATCAAGCGGTACTGTTTGCTAAAGAATTTGAAAATATCAATCTTAAAAGTAGAATTGATTTGATTAATTTAAAAAATCACTATAAACAGTATAAAATGCGAACGGAAATAACCATTTCTAAATTACAAAATGAAGTAACCTATCATCAAGATAAATGTAAAGTTTTAAAAGAAGAGAACAAGTTTCTAAGATATCTCTATTGGAAACATATTCAAAAGCCATCATGTTTAAAATCTACCGCTACTGATTGTTGTAACAATTACAACAAATCAATCAATCCTAAATGTCATGAAGGTTATTCATCAACATTGGATGCTGAAAATGTGTCTATTGACCAATTGACACGAGTTGCATCATGTTGTCTTGGTTCTCGTTCTAATGTTGATGAAATTAATAATAATAATAATAATATTGTAAACTGTTCTAATACAACTAATCGTAAGAATGTACATGATCTACCGAAACAATGCTCATATCAAAGTAAAACTAATCCAGTAGAATTTCATCATGATAACATTTCGTATACTCATCATCGTCGTCAACTACGATCAAACGATTCTCAAAAATTATATCCTAATTTTGAAAAAAATGATTCTAATAATAAAAAAAAATTTGGTCCAAAAACATTATTCTTTTCATGGGACAATCGTCGTCATACTATGTTAAATGAGGATTCTCACAATCATCAGTCATCAAATATTGAATTGACATGTAATCGGCATGGTCATCACCAACAAGATCCTACACGTTCACCACCTATTCACATTGAAAGTGAAAACAATACCAATGTTTCAAATATTGTATCAACTGAAAATAAACAGCAACAACATCAATCAGTCAATTGTCAACATAATAATGATGTTCAAACTGATCGAGTTTGTAATTCTGGATCGTCTGGACAATATATTCAAGTAAATTCTAACAGTGAACATAGTAAAACAAGTAGAGTCTCTAAAAAAAATCGATTTATGATTATTAATGAAGAACCAAGCCAGAAATTTACTCATCTTGCTCCTGATAAAAGTTCTCGTTTTCATGTGATTGTTCGTGATTCATCCTTTAAAATTGGTGATGAGGATAATAATATTGATTATCATCATAAGGCCACTGAAGATCAAATCAATTTAGAAATATCTAAACAAAACAAGTTTAATAGTGTTTTCCTTCCCATATCTCATGATGAGGATATTGTTGATACATTAAGTGAAGCACATACTAATATTATCATGGAAGAAACTCCCATCTCTAATCATATGGTAGATCCATCCATTGTTAAAAATGATAAAAGATTAGTGTCAGGATATCATGCAAATGTTGACTATGAAAATATTGCCAATGGTAGTGTTACTTCAACAGGTGATAGTATTAAAAGTGATATTCCCATTCAAGAGTGTTCTAATTCTAATGTTGATTCTATTCAGTATGATTTTAATTAGAATTTTTTCAATTATTTTTTTTTATAGAAGTATAACAAGATCTGAATCGTCAACTACTGTAAATAAATCATTTGATATGGCTTCCCAGTCTCATCACAATCATTAATTAATACTAGTGGTATTACTATAGAATTCATCTACCATACGATATACTATACTGTTTTTATTATTTTTTTAACTGTTCCCTGTATTTTGTTTGTATTTCTATTGAATTAATATATATGGTACCGTTATTGCTATTATTAAATTCATGTAAATAAAATCACATAGTTAAGCTAAGTACTTTTATAAATGTTATACCGTCCGATTTACTGAGCCATTTTAGGGTTATTCAGTTTTAAATGGTATGAACTACTTTAATACTAAATTTGATCAAATCAAATAACATAAATACTTTTATTTTTACTAGTAACTTAATATTTTTCATTTGATTTTAAGTTTTATTTAAGCATAATCTCAAATATTTTGTGATGGTATCATTTATTTTTTGTCAAACGTTATCTGGTATTATTTATTTAAATACAATTTTTATAAATAGTTATTCCTTACACAAATCAGCTTCTTTTAGATTTAAAACAAATACCATGTTTTCATTTGATTCATTTTGTTTATATCATTCTCTTTCATGCTATACTTAAGGATGATTGTTTGTGTTAATATTTTTTTATTTCTTTATAATTGTTTCTAACTGTTTACAGATTAATTCTTCAAGAAAAGCCAAATCTCTATTGTAGTATAAAAATTAAACTTTAATTAGATTTATCATTAAGTATTGATTGCCTTCTTTAAATAACTTGATGATAACAGTAATCAATACTGCACATAGGTAGCGAGTTGAGCATGAGTTTATCAATATATTAGTATAATATACCATCTGTCCTATTGTTAATACATTTCAATATAGCCTATATGGATCACTTTTTGCTGAACCTTTTAATATATTTTTTCATAGATTCTCATATTAAACTTTATATTTTTAGTATTTATCCTTTCTAGTCTTTCTCTATTAGTTGTTATAGAACAAGGATTTAAACCTTACAGTTTTACTAAAATCTAGTGTTGTCAACGTATTACTTTTGGATGAATCATATAAATTTCCAGTACATCCATGAACATTATAAATTTCACCTAAAAAAAGAACTTTAATTAAAATATTAGTGTATTACTAATTCTACCCTATGATGGAAATATTCTTCACAACTAATTAAAAGTTAATGCCAGTTGTAAAAAAGGTATATAAAGTAATCTTTGACAATTATACTGATGAATTATATTTTCCTTTAACATATAACTACATAACCTTTCCCTAATTTTTCTTTATGAAACAATAATTTAAACTTCACAATTATCACCTTATATCTAATTAGAAATGGTTTTGTTCATTCTAAAGTATTTTTCTACCGCAATTTTACTATATGGAGTTATAATATTTATCCTTTAGGTAACTGAATCAAGTAAAAAATATTTATATACTAAAAATTTGCTTATAGTACCAATATTATTAGTTTTTATTAAAAAAGACACATCCAGCACAAAAAAAACTCCCTGAACTAAAAATATGCCTGTGATTGATTAATCACCTTTGTAACCAAACATATATGTTTTACTCACCATCATCAATATGAGATATCTATACAAAATAAAAGATCAAACTAGTAGGTAATTTTAATTAAGCTAAGAAATAATCTAGAATATGCCTTTCCTATAGTATATCTATCATCATCATCATCATTTAAAAATACATTAACTTATCAAATTTTAATATAATTAAAAAGTATTATGTCATTTTAATGGATAGTAGTATAATTATTTCTTTTAAATTTACTTTGAAATATAATCAAAAATGCAATCAAATGACTTTTATATTGATACTCATGACGTTTTATGTTATATGGTAAAATTTCAACAAGATACCTTAATTTTACTAATTTTAGTTGCTTTAAAAAACAATCACAAGTAATTGTTGTGTAAATAAAAAAAATACCAACAACTTATTGTAAATATGCCATCCATGTGTATAAACAGTTGACCTCAACTTTTTATTTTTTCCTCTAAAACATCTTTACTTTTCCAGTATGATAATTTCATTGTGAAATTGTTATTCCTGTTACGTGAAATAATCGAATATCATATAGTATAAAGCAAAAGTGTTCACCTGAAAAGTATAACATGAATTTGTCTTTTTTAAAGGTATAACATTGTATTCTTACCTTCATGATATTATAATTCCATTTTTTAACTATTGAAATAGGTAGAGCTATTTTTTAATTAAGATTATCGGAATTTGTTGATATTTAAGTTATTTACGTGCCACAACATTATGTTGAATAATGTAGCACATTGGAATGATTACAAAAAGTTAATTAAGATACTTTTAAAGTAGCTCTTATTAAATAAACACCATTACAAGATTTATTCGAAATCATAATGGGTGCATTTAATGTTACCAAATATATTTGTGATGGTTGTATAATAATAGAAATTTATTAATTCTTATATTATGTAAAATAAAATATAACCATTCTTGTATAAAACTTTATCATTTAAAATTCTATTTTTGACATTTTTTAGAGATAATTCCTACAATTTAAAGCATGATTTCATCCAATAGCTTGCTATCTATAATACACTTATTGTAGGTAAGCTTAATTAAGAAAATTATTATTGAATAAAACCAAAGTACAACTAAAACAGTTTATATTAATAAAAACATTTTAAAAAACAAGACATATATAATCAACCAAGTGGAACAATACACTACTATTTTCTAATTCAGAGTAAACTTATATTAAATGAAACAATTTACTACCGAAAAAAGTCATTTCCTAGAAACTATTGTCAAAAACTATTCAATTCATTATTAGAATTTAATTAAATGATACGATTTGGATATTAGAAAATATTATATTTTCAATTTTAACTTTAAATTAGTTAATAATTATTTTTATAAGGTATCAGATAGGGGCGATAATAAGTCTTCATTAAATATTGAAGAAAATATCGATCATCACAACCTCACTCCACTAAACAACGTTCGTGAACAAAAAATCGTGAGCACGTGCAAATCATTAAATCGTAGTCTCGTGGTTTTTTTTCATTCATAGTGTTTGAGCTAACAGTGCAATTACAATGGAGAAATCCTGGCTTTTACTTAC
>JRUX01000893.1:0-14355 GCA_001407235.2 Kudoa iwatai | reverse complement strand
TATTAAAATTAGATTTAGGATCATCATGTCAATTAAAAATATTCCATTAAATGTGCATGAAAAGATAGAATAATGCTAGTAAATTGTATTTTTACATCAAAAAGTAACAAAAAATTTTACTAATTTAAACAATATACTAAAAAATAATTGCTAAATATGTGTATAAACATAGAATAATATATATTTTATTAAAAAAAATAGAATTACTTGCACCAGAGTAACCTTATTTGTAAGTGCACTGTGAATGGCACGTTTTTGAGCAATATTAGCGGGTTCAATATGGTCTAGATCATTTCTAAAATTTAAAATAAAATATGAATTTAACTATATGCTACAAATGATGATCTTCTAGGATGGAATGTTGATAGTGGTTGAGATTTTTAATAAATTCCTCGGTCAGATTATGAGGATGAAGAGGAAATTTGTGATTGGTTAAATTTTCACGAATACTATCTAATGATCTTTCATACATAATAATATTTGGTACTATTTTTATGTAATAATCTTCAGGATGATCATCTCGTATAACTATATTGTGATCTTCATACACAATTTCAGCACAATACTCACTTTTATACACTTAAATTATAAGTTAGTATAATATGAAAATAGTTAAAAAACATAAGAAAAATAACTTTTAGCTGATATATCATCAAGAAGCCTTTTTATACGAGCAACTGGTGAATGATCTTTTCCACATAGATAAACCATATAGGATTCATTTTCAGCAATCAAAAAATGATCACTATCTTTTAATGTTATATATAAATAATGACGTTGATCAACGTTTGGTTGAAGAGTTAAATTTTTTAATTGAAGTATCTGTAATATGAATTATATTATTTCATATAGTGTTCAATAATAAAGATCATACTTTGGTTTGTGAATCAAGTAGATCTCTCTTTAAAAAATTAACAATATTTGAAAAATAATATGCATGCTCATGTATTCCTGAAAATCTATACAACATATATTAAAATAATTACAAAAAACTATCATTTAAAATGATATTTGTATATTTGTAAGTAGTACTTGATTATTGATGAATTTGTTGAATTTATATTGGTATCATTTATGGATATAAATGATCGTATATTTAAGATACGTCTACTATATTGCATTGAGCAAGGAAATCTTAATATTGGCGCTAATCGGTAAGATTTACCGTATATCATACCAGTTTCGAATTTGGGATTTCAGTCGCGCGCATAACAGCTTGGAAATGTTGATAATAAGGATCAACTGACTAATATAAATGTATATTGAACATTTTTTAACTTTTATATATAACTACTAAAACAGAAATATTTTAATAGGTTTGATAATAGAAAGCTTTTATAATGATATTTAAATTTAGTTGTTGTACTATAGTAATTTTATCAAATAAACAAGATTCTAAAAAAGAAATCTACAAATTTTATCCTAAAGTAAGTGATTGTGTCTCTTAAAAGTAGTTAATTAAATGAAGAAATAAAGAAAATGATTTAAACTATTTTAGACTCGAAATTATCTCAAAAGAATTCAGTAATTAATATTATTGTAATTTAACGAAAGATAACCGTTTTTAAACAATTATTAACCCTATAACTTGTTATTTAAAGTAATAAATATATTAAATAGTTAATAGAGCCTTATTTTTTGTTAGAAATTAAGAAATACACTTTGATTTTTGTTATTAAAAAACAATCATAAAACCTAAAATAGAATATGTTTTATTCATAATTTTTACAAAAATCAATAAATAAAGATTTTAATTTTAACCAATGTAATCTAAATATACTAGTTTTTTGTTTTTTATTATGCATTTTATAAAAAATGAGGTAATTCTAATAAATTACTAATCACATGTTACTTGATAAACTATTTTATTACAGATTCTATTTATAAATTTAGATTTGATAGAAAATAATAAAATATTGAGTTATTATGTTTATTTGTTTTTCAATGATGTTCATCCATAGTCTAAAAAGGATTAACTTTCTTAAGTAAATAAATATATGTGCCAATTTCACTTATTTTTTGTTTGCAAGAAAATAAAATGGATTTTTTAATTTTATACTAAAAATATAATATATATTCCTATAAATTTACTTATTCATATACAAAAATTACTCTATTTCCTTAATTGATCTCGTATATAATGAGTAAAGTTGAGTATTTTACATAAAAACAATTATTTTTACTTTCTTTTAATGTTATATCATTTATAAATTATCTAATGATTACAAGTTATAAACAATATTATTATCATATATATTATTTTTCAGGCTTATTCCTTATTTGAAATAATATTAATCTTACATTATATTAAAGGTATCTGTCTATATTAATATTATGCGTTTTTTAAAGTATATAATACAAAGGATAGTTGTTATTATATTTTAATAAATCATTACACTATTATGGTTTATAAAATTGATTACATTTTTATTAAAAAACACTCATTTTTTTACTTTATTCACTAATATAGCTAAAAGTAAAGTGATAAAACTGCAAAAAATATTATTATACAAATACAATATCTTGAATTATAAATAGATTATTTTTATTATAATAACTTGATAAATTTCTTATCTCAACATGTCATTATAATAATAAATTTAAAAAAATTAGAATGGTTCTACTATTTTTTTTAAATGAATTTAATTTAGCGCAATAAACGCACACACACCTCAATTGACTAAAGTGATCGTCAATTAACGTAATCAGTCGACTCAAGTCATTAATTTTTGTGTGTTGACGTCATATGAAGAACAATGATACATATAGTAACTGGGGTAAATTATTATTCTCATAAAATATTTTAATTTATATTAGATATACTTAAAAAGTTAAAGTTTCAATTGAATCCAACATTGAATGAGTTAAATAAAGTAGTTTATCATGTTCATTTTTTTAGTTTGAATCATTTTTGAGGAGCTTTTAGACTATAAAAATAGTGTGTATATCAGTAAAAATGTAAAAGAACCTCATTCACTTTTAATGTCTGTATATAAATAATGATTGAAATAAAAAGTCTTATTATAAGATGTACCTTAATTATTTAGTATAAATTTTCAAATGAAAAACGTTATATTGATGAAAATTTAAATTCAAATATTTTAATTGATAATCATTTTGATGATAAAATCACATCAGAAAAAGATATAGCAATGAATGAAAAATTGGAAGATAAAACGATTCAAAAAAACAATCCAAATTTTAATATGGATTCTAAATTAGAACAAAAAGTGGTTGTTGATTCTGAATTTTTGTCATTATTTGAAAATCCTACCAAAACTATACTTATGAATTCTAATGTTAAATCACTAGATGAATTAAGTGAATTACGAACCATATTAACTACAGAAAAATCAAATATTGATGAATTAGAATCGATGCAAGACATATGCAATGAATTTGACAGTAAAACTAGTTCAATAATTAAAAAATCATTTCCCACTTGCACAATTCTTGAAGAAGATGATGATTTGGATTTATTGGAATCTATTTATGTTAAATTTGATGAATCTATACATCGTGAAAATAGTTGTCATCATTTAACTGATAGCTATTCTAATATTGATTCAAACAATAACAATATTTTATATAATAGTAATGTTGAAAATATATATCCAAAATTGCCTTCAAATATACAAAAAAATGATTACATTACGTCAAATATTAGTTGGACTAACTTTACACCACCACAAATAAAAAATGGACGTACTTTGCTTTCAATGGGATTTAATATTGATTTTGTTAAATTCATTATTCAACAATATGATGACATAGATAATATTAAAGTCATTGATATTTGTTTAATATATTAAGTAAAACCTATATATTTCTTATACAGGTATATGATGTACTTACTCAACTACAACAGCTTCATAATGAATATTCTCATATATCAGTTGAAACTATATATTTATTTTATAAAAATCTTTCCAAAGATGTGCATGCAGTATATAAAATATATTGTTGAAATTAAAGTTTATTTTAATGTTAGCTTGCAAGTTTACTAAAACATTTAAATTATCTTATGTCACTGGGTTTCAGTGAAGAACAATGTAGAAATACTCTCATAAAATACAATGGTGAACCATCTTATGCACTTGATCATCTTACAAAATTAAACAAATCTGATTAAATTATATCTATTTATTGTCAAGTTTGAATATTTTAATATATTTTTTAATTTTTTATTTTTATCATGAAAATATATCATTTAATAGGTAAACATTATATTTTATTTATTCATATTGGCTTTGAAAAATAACAAATATGGCTATCTACTTATACAACAGAACATCCATACATTTCCATGGTTATATTTTCACATGATACGATCATCATAATGCTTAGGAATCTATATATAGATCAAATATTATAATTTATATTAAAAATGAAATGATTCACTAAACTAGAGTAACATTTAAAATAGATATTGAAATAATTGATAAAAAGTAGAACAAACTTCATTATAACTTGATTCATTCATATTCATATATCATTATTCGATTATAATAGTATTGAATACTTTTTCATATGTAAAAATTTATTTACTTTACTATGTTATAAGTTGAGGAGGTTTTTTTTCAATTATGACTTCATAATAACATAAACACTACATGTTATTAACATATATCCATATGTGTTATTATTAAGAAATAAAATAATAAGTATTTATATTTCTATAGTATGAAGAAACGTTGAAAATCACCAAATAGTTTAAATAACGTATGCGCATGCGCGCAAAAATAATTATAAAATAGGATTATTTATTGAAGTAGTTTCATTGCAGTAAAAATAGCTTACTATAGCTACATTTTTCGATAATATATTTAAATAAAAATCAAGGGAATATTTCAAATGTTTTATGGATTGATAATACATAATTGGACTGTGTATTACATAAAACACATGAACGAAAGTGATGGATAGATAAAAGTCAAATTTCAAAAAAATTAGCGCTATGAAGGATAACAAATAACAAGAATTTTTAAAATAAATGATTAATAGAATATATTTATATATTTATGGAATAATAATGCTTGATAATTATGCATAAAATATCAACAATTCATTTTATATAGATTGAATAGATAGTAAATTATCATCATATTCTATCGAATTAAGATTACCAAATTTTTATATTAAGACATAAAATTAAATAAAAGTTTATATTTTTCGATTTTTTTAGCATTATATACATGATTGGCTCAAATTTGATAGTTGGTAATATATTTACTATTCAAACTCATATGAAAGCAAACAATATACCATCACTTAAATTAATAAAATAAATAGTAGTATTCACATTTAAATATAATAAAAAATCTAGCTACTTTACAAAATAAATATTAATTATAAGTAATTTTTAAAAAGCAACTTCAAAAATACAATTTACAGCTATTAATTACAAAATAAAAATTAAACATTTTTTAAACACAATATTAAGTTTAATAAAAAATGAAAACCGTACGTTTCTCAGCTGATAAGTTAAAAATCACTAGCGAGACATCACAAAATAAATTTAACGAAGATCACGTGACCATACAAACATAGTTTAGTATAATTTTACTGTAATAATATCTCTATGAATGAATAGATGTAATTACTTTAAGTATATAAATAATATTCTAGTTTTTTTAATCAAAAAAAATATAAAAAAATTAATTATTTATGATGTATTAGAAGATAGTATTTTAAAAAAACAATGAAATATGATCAATAAAAAAGTTTTCTATTAAATTTTTATAATTTGAAATTATATTTTTTTAATGAGATAAAATATGAGAAAAACATTTTTTTTTAAATATAAATAATTACGAGTCAATCCGGGGAATTACGAGGACGTGTAAAGGAGGTAAATAACCAATATTAATGTGTATTGATGATATCAAGCTATAAAAAAATAACTATATGTATTAAAATATAGTTTAAATGTTATTAAACATATAGAAACTACTATTGTAAGTATTATTGAAGTAAATATATATTGGAATTATTTGTGTTGATGTTGGATAAAGTGTAATATGAATTGGAAAATTTGGAATCGCTCATTATATGCCAAGTAAAACGTATAAAAATATATTTCTTTATATTAATAGAATTATTGGATAGAATTAGTTTCAATTACACAAAAACTAAATGCACATATTCTATCAAAGACTTTGACACCTCAACCTACAAAGCACAATACAAATATGTCACGAGGTAATAATCTTACTAACATGGATAATCATTTTATTTAAAATATTTCACTTTAAGGATTATTTTATGAGCTATTATGATACGTATTTTATATATTTTCTATAAACTGTAATAGCTATATAGAGTAATACATAAAATAAAATACTGCTTTAATTAAAATATATTATCTATCAATCAACAATATATAAATTATTTAAAATAAAATAAGATTTCATGTGATATTATATCCATGTTTATTAATATAGAAACTTGTTTTTTAGCAAATAAAATTGTCTAATTTTTAAGATAGCAACATTTGAAAGAAACACACGATCTAGGTATTATGACAAGGTAACACCCACTCTAATGACCATAAGTCGATTAATTACTATCAATAAATATGAAAATATTGACTAATTGTAATGAAAAGTTGATTGGAAATAATAATAACCTATAATTACATATCTCTATGTTAATCATATGTACATCAATATTTAACTGTAATAAATATATCTACATCTATCTATGATAACAATAACTATTATGCTATTTCTATTGATGCGTAAGTGGTCGGGTATATACGACACATTAGTTTTAAATAGATCAAATGTTGGTATATCGTTTCCAACATTTATTGTTGTGCAGTATAAATTTAACAATTTTTTCAATTTTAATAATATCATGGTTTTCATGCTATTCTATGCAAATATTTTTAAATCCTAATAATAACGCCAAACCTACATTAGATATCGATATTATAAAGGTAATATCAAATTTTATAAAAAATTTGTCTTATCAAACAATAATCTATAACTAATTTTATATATAGCATCAATTGGAAACAAATGCTGGCTTTATTTCATTTCAAATAGGTGAAAATATTTCACATATTTTTATCCTGTTCTATGACTATATGGGTAATGGACATAAAAATAACTTGGCAACTTTTTATTCTAATGATTATGGTGAAACTTTCAACAAAATATTACTGAGAAATTTGCAAAATGTTGCTGAATTGGATTATGTGAAAATTCTTCATCATGATATAATTGTTGCTGCTAGTCATATGGATCATCTTGTATTTTTGGCTGATGGCACATCTAGTTCTCTAAGTTTTAATCCATATGAATTTAATGCTCCTGTTATTGATATTGTTAATTGTAAAGATGATCCTAATTTATTTGCTATTAAAATGATTTCTAATAAAAATGTAATTTATATATAAATATTTAAATATGAATACATAATTTCATGTTAGAAAGTTGAATTAATGGTTTTAAAAAATCTCTCAGAAAAAGTTACCCCTATCCCAATTAATGCAGCTGAAATTAAATGGTATGATACATTTTGAAATAATTTAATAAATTTGACATTTATTATTTACAACTATTATAGTATAAATTATGAAAAAATTGATGGTAAGATATTACCTGGTCATTCTTTCCTCATATTTTCCAAAAGTAATTCTATCTAATTTGTTTATTTTTTCTTTTATGATCAAATTAAAATATTTTAAATCATTTTCTTGTATCAGTTTTTAAATTTGTATTTTGATAATTCATGTGCGATTAGTAGCTTGTGAGAATGTTAATTGACTATTACTAAATAGATTTGTAATTATATAAAGTGTTTTTGTAGTAATTGTAAAAAAATAGTTATATATATTTATTATTTAAAGATATAAAAAAAATCATCATACTTATTATATGTGATAAATCTGTAAAAAGTGAGGTCAATTTTATTAAACAAAATATTTATTAGTCTTTTTTAATGTTATAATACTTTTTAGTTAAGAAAGTAATTATAGCTATGAGCATGATTGACATGTAATTTTTTTTACTTTATAATCATTTTTTGCAAATACTAATACCATAATGATGAGAAAGGAGGCTGTTAATATGATCAATAGTTTATTCAATATAGATTCTATGTTTAATGTCATTATATGAAACCATTTTAAAACTAAACAATTATATTACATAGTTTTTGATTGTTTATTTTATTTTAATATAAAAATCTGCCAAAATTTTTTCAATATATTTGTAATAGATATTGAGTTTATGTATTTTTTTTTGTAATAAACATATTGATTTAAAGGTGATAATTCATCTAAACTTATCAATATCAATTCAAAGAAACAACTTGTAGAACTCTTAAATGTTGAAAGTTTCCAAAGTGTTGATGATAATTATTTTGCTTCTGTTAAAGTAACAACTACATAAAATGAAACTCTTTATGCATTTAATAATTAAATCAATTGTTTATAGGATAAAAATGATAGTAAAAGCAGGCTATTGAAATTTTCATCAGATGGTATCCATTATAATGATTGTAGTTTTCCAAAACGATTAAAAGCAAAAGTAAGTATTGCTTTCTTTTTTTATTCATTTTAATTGAAGCTAATTTTCCATCGATACTACATGAAATACATGTCCATATTAATGATTATAAATATTGTATATCTTGTTCTATATATAGTATCAAAGAATAGATGTTTTTTATGTGATTAAAATTAAATATAACTAAAATTACAATTTTTAATTAAATAAGTAATAGAATCAGTGTCTATTTATTGTTCTTTTTGGCCATTTTAGTTGTTTTAACAATTTCTATATAAATATCAATATAATAAACTTTATAATTTAAAATAATTACCATTATCATATCTATATTTGTTGTGGAAGATTTAAATTTATCTATTAGACTATAACATTAAAAATATAGCTTGATTTTACACATATTTGAATTCATTTGCCAATTATAGCTTCATATAAAATTCAAGGTATTATCAGATATTATATAATATCTTTTTGTTGAGTTTCATTAATTTTTATAAACCTATCTTAAATTACTTTATTCAATATTATAGCGTCGAATTTAGGTTTTATATTTTAATGCTTAAAGTATTATAATTATTTTTTTGTATTTTTTAACATATAATATTGAAGTAAATAAATATTACTTTGTAAAGTTCTTCATTTTTTTAATAATTACATTGTTACACTTTATTTTGTTATGTATTGATTTTTTTTACTCTAGTAAGATAGTTAGTTTTCATATACACGCTTAATAAAATAGCTATAAAAATGTATGTATAGTATATGGTTTTAACATTTAAAAGTAAGTCAACTTTTAAGTGCCTCTTTATGAATGTAATTTAAAAAATCTGATGATTTTGGGATTTTAGCTTTTTATATTACCTTTAATATTTGATTTTTTTATATGATATTCTCTTGTGTAATTGGGTAAAAAGTTTCTAATGGAGATCTAAATTAATATAGGAGTTTCATGTTTCTCACATTGATAACTATGATGAAATATTTGTCTTGGTAACTACAATAGATGAAAATACTCATCTTTACGTTGGCAATAAAGATGAGCTCAAATTTGTGAAAATACTTTCCGATGTATACCATAATAAATACAGGTAACCTTAATTGTTTTATAATGATATAGTTTAAAAAATTTGTTTTTGTTACATTGTGATAACACCTTATGCGGTTTTTAGTATATGTAGTTCATTGTCTCTAAGCTATGGTGCTCCTGGAACTATTATAGCAACCCTTAAAACTCCTAATACGATGGACAAAATTTTGCATCAAAATGTTATTAGCTTTGATAGTGGTAATATTTGGGTACCTATTGTTCTTTTAAAACAAGATATGCTAGCCAATTTTCCTGTGTGTAAAAAAGTAGCTATTTTACCATTATATTCTAATAGTGGTAATATTGTACTATTAGATTGAGTGTGCTGTACGTTTACAACTGGAATGTGGCGATCACATTGCAAAAAGATTGGAAAATGCTCCGTGGATTGTTATTGCATGGGGTAATTTATTATAAAATAATTAAAAATCTATAATTTGATAAAATATCATTATAATATTTCACTAACATAGAAATTATACAATAATATATATTAATTCATTTCATGGCGGCAATTAGATTTTTCTTTAAAAAAGATACTTATTATTTGAGTAATCATCGTAAACAATATAAAAAAATTTTTTAATTTAAAAATTTTTATATGAATATATAAATTAGTTAATTGTTGATAAAATAATTATCAAATATTATTTACTTTATGCCAATACTACACTATTAATGTAATGTGAATTCTATTTTAGAATTCGCATTAACTCTTTTAATTTATCAGTCAATTTTTTAATCTCAATTTTAGATATTATTAAACTGTTTTTAATATAGTATTTTTATATGAATGAGTCAATCTTTATAGGAGAAATTGTTAACGATAAAGGACAACAAATTTATGATACAGATACAGGGGCACTATATGAAGGGACTTTTATTTCTCATGATGGTGGACGTTCATGGAAAACGGTATTTAAATTATATAAATATATACACTCGAAAAAGAGTTTATATTGGTATAAATTATATTTTATTAGCATTTTAAAAGTAAAGTACAAGTTTCTATTCTAAATCATGGTTCTGTTATGGTTGCTAACACATTTAAAGCTAGAGAAATAAGGTTTTTATTATTATAAGTTTCTATTTATACATATATCAAATAAATAACATCATTTGAATATTATTGCTTATACTTTATTTTAGTGTTAGCTATAATGAAGGTTTGACATGGCAATCTGTCTCATTTTCTGATAAGGATCATTATATTATTGATAAATATATTGTGCAAAATGAAAATAAGGTGAAATTTGTTCTTATTACTCAAGCCAAGCATTTAAATAATACTCAACTTATTACATTTGATTTTAAAAATAATTTAGGTATACTTTTTATATTTTATTTTATGAACATTTCATGTGGTATATTTTCATAGAAAAACCATGTCAAGATGATGATTTTGAAGACTATCTTTTCCATTATACTACTGATAGTACATGCTATAGAGGAAGAATGAAAGTATTTAAGCGTAAAAAAGCCACTTCTAAATGTATCATTAAAAATGATCATCTAATTAATACATATGATACACCTTGTGGTTGCACCCTTGATGATTTTACATGGTATGTATTGTTATTTTCCTTTTAAAGCCATTATATATTGTAAAATAAATATTTAATGCTTTTATAATCTTATAAAATAGTGATTTTGGATATATGAGAAGCAATGATGGAACATGTGTACCTGATCCTGATGATGACATTAAACAGGAAATATGCTCTACTGAAAAAGCAGGTCAACTTATCTATTCTGGGTATGTATATTTTATTAAACCATAGAATAATGTTATTGTAATTGCGTGTTTTTAGTTATAAAAATCTTGATTTTGATAATTGTGTCATTAGCTACAATAGTGTAGCTGAAGTTAATACACATTCTGATGTTTGCTTTTTTACTGGTATTTATAGATATTATTTTAATAAATGATATATATATATATGATTTTTGGTGGCTTTAAATTTTAATCATGTATTTTTTAAGGTGAAACAAATTTCATTTCTATTGTAAGCAAGAATCAAATGATGATTATGCCACAATTTGAAAAAATTATCTTTAATCATACTACTCATTTTAAGCTTAATTTTGATGATGATGATGTCAGTCAGGTTCAAGTGGACTTTAGAATGCGTTGTTTGTATGCTGTTTCATTGGAAAATCTTGTTAAATATTGTTGGTCACATGAAAGTAATTTAGCCACTACCTTTTTTCAATTGTCAAGCAAAAATCAATATATTACATTTTATTTATTTAAGAGGAATTTACTACAGCAAATTTTAAATCAGTTCCATTGGTGAAGGATAAAATTTTATCGATACAGTTTGATTATTCTACTAGAAATTTGTATGTCCTTACAATAAACAATATTTTAAAACTATATCAACTCGATAAATCAATTTATAAGACTATTACTGATGCTGATATTTATGTGGCTAGTTTCAAACTCAATCCTCTATCAGGGTAAAAAAAGTCTATTGCTTTAATGGTTTTTTTGCTAAATTTAATAAATTAATAATTTTTTACTTTAGATATATAGTTTATAAAGCTCTCAATAGTAGTATGTTATATTCATTAAGTAGTGATGGTTCAGATGCTAAATCTTTTATTCCTATTGAATGTGCAGATTTTTATGATATTGACATTTTTAATAATTATATTGTCGTTTTATGCAAAGATAAGGAATATGCTGCTTTATATGATGATAATGGAATATTTGTAAGAGTATGAAATTTATTTAAGCTTTATTCATTTATTAGTGTCCCTTGGTATAATGCAATATATCTAATCATATGCTATTTAAATAGAATAATACCATGTGGAAACTTCCAAAAGATCTTATTGATTTTGCTGTATCATATAAAATGATTCATTTTTTAACACCTTCTTTGTTGACAATTGTTGAACAAAATGGTTACACTATAACTAAAACCGTTAATGACAATAGTATTGGTTTACTATATCATCCAAAAGATATAGATTGTATTTATTTAATAATATTTTTTCAATTACTTTGGTTTTAAAATATCTTATAATTGGTAAAAAAAATTTTAGATTTGCAACATTGTGTGATTATTCATTGTGATCAGTTTTGCTTTAATCATAAGAGTAGTGGTTCATGTGGTTGTATGGATGATTATGAATTGGATAAAAATAAAACCTCTTCATTATTTAATAGATGTGTCCCATCATTAAATAGTAATTTAAATATATACATCAATATTTTTTAAATAATTTAATTAGTATTATTTAATACAAACATTTTTATATTTATTTGTTATCTTTCTAGTTATATAATAGTTTTAATAAAATATTTTATGGACAATTTTTGCACTAAAAAATTGTGTTAGAATGTGAGGAAGGTAAATTTCAATGTGAAAATAATAAGTGTATTCTAAACGATTTAAAATGTAATCATCATGATGATTGTGGTGATAACTCTGATGAAATGGATTGCAATTATGGTATATACATACTTTATATATTTATTTATTATCTTTTTTTTGAACTAATCGAATATTAGGATGTAATGGTGGGGAATTTAAATGTGAGACAGTTGATATATGTATTCCTTATAATAAAGTTTGTGATGGTAAATCTGATTGCCCTGATAATTCTGATGAAAATAGTTGTGGTAACTCATACCAATGCAATAGTTTAAATAAATTTAATTGTCACAACGGTAAATGTATTGATATATCACTTAAATGCAACAATATTGATGATTGTGGTAATGGTCTAGATGAAGTTGGGTGTAAACGTATGATATTAATTATTAAATAATTTTTAACATAAAATTAGACATTTGTAATGAAAAACAATTTCATTGTCATAGTGGTGAATGTATTAATAGATTGTTACGATGTAATAAACAAGTAGATTGTGCTGATATGTCTGATGAGGAATATTGTAAGTGTTTTTTTTACTATTTCGTACATTCAGAATACTATCTTTATAAAATTAATCTACAATTTAATAATAATAATATTATTATTTAATCTTTTCTATGCTTATTTTTTTTATTGAAGGTGAAAATCATCAATGCTATGATTTTTGTGGTAATTATTGCCTACTTGCTAGTGATATTTGTAATGGAGTTAAAGATTGTGATGATGGTCATGATGAAAAAAATTGCACGTCAAGTTATTTATTTTCTACTATTTTATCTAATTAGTGTTTACATTTGCTTGTATATAGAATCTAATAATAGTGGTGGTGGTAAACGTACTGCTTTGATTGCCATTATATCTATTATAATAATTGCTATTATCTTGTTTTTGGTTTATAAATATAATTTAATAACTAAAATCCACCAACTTATACGTAAAAGACCATTTTATAAGCCTATTGCTACAACAACTAATGGTCGATTTTATGACCAAGCTGATACTTCTGGACTACTTAGTGACAATAATGAAAGCAATGATGAAGACTTTTTCTACTAATAATACATTATATTATTGATTAATATAGTACATATTATATTTTCATATTATTTAATGTTTCAGTTGTTTAAAAAAACCTTTTACATGATATATATATATGCTATTATTACTACTAATTTAAATAACTAAAATATGAATTCTATTTTTAAATTGATTAATCTAATATAATGCAAGTATAATGATGCTATATGTTAATATTGATGATAAATCATGCTTTCAACAGATTTTAAAGAGTGTAAATATTCTTTAATATAGTTTATATTATAATTCCTTTATTTTTATACTAATAAACTATTATTCATTAGAACTA
>JRUX01000891.1:0-23384 GCA_001407235.2 Kudoa iwatai | reverse complement strand
TTAAAAAAATTTATATTTTATTTAAAAAATATACCAAATATGAATATAAATACGTCTTAACGACTATATGAAGATAAACAGAATAGTGAAATTGGATACGGCAATATTTGCAATATATATGAATAAATAAGCAAAGAGATCAACAATATGAACAAAAGAAATTTCATTCCTTTTGTCCAAGTATGAATTGATTACAACATTAAATATTAGCCATTTTAGTAGTTTACTTTCAATCTAATTAATAAATTTAATATTCTAATACATTTGATACTTAAAATTACCTTATTTTGTATAAATAAGTTTAAATCATAGTATATAATTTCTTAAAAATTCTATAAATTCATGATATAAAGTTTTTAGATGAACTATTATCTACATATTTGATATAGTTTAATTTATATTTTTTGAGCTAATTAGGTATGGTTAAAATTTAAACTTATTTTCATCTTATTTATACCTGTTCATTGGATTCATGCTACCTGATATCATCTATTTGTTTTAATATTCGTGATAATTTATTTACAATAAAAAAATTAATATGTTTACCTTAATTATAAATTGAAACCTTCTTTTTAACCGAATTTATAATGTTTAAGGTAATTTTTAATTATCCACTACAATTAACATAATATTTTTCTTTTCTCCAATTCTTAATAGTCACTTTAATAAACAAACATAATTACGAATGATTTTATACATTTATTGATAGCTTTATCAATAAATGTATTCAATATTAATTTTAAAGATAGTAAAAGTATAATTTTGTCAACGTTAATTATTCTATACACCTATTTTTATATGTTTAACTTAATAATAATATATTGTCATGGTAAATATCAAAAATATTTACACTACAACTAAAATACTAATCTATTTATACTTTGTATAGTTTTCAATATAATCATGGTGGTTAATCTAATATTTTTAATTTAATCAAATAATTTAAAACCTTTGATAGATTCATATATTTATTGGTAATATGCGTGCGCATGGTATTTTGTGAACTCAATTTTTAAATGTTGCCCTACTTGTTAAATAAATCAAACATAGATATTATCATCTTTAAATATTTACTCTCCATAAAAATTCCAACAATTAAAAGATAAATTAAATATCAATTAACATTAATTTATTGTTTTTATGTATTTACCTTAGAACATAGTTAAACATGTACATTTTTATGTAATAACAATATAATAGTTTAATATTTATACATATAAAGTTTTTATTTTAAAAATGAAAAGTATTTAAAAATAAAATTGAATATAAAATACTCTAATTAGTCATAAAACATATATTTAGTTTATTTTATTTATATCTTTTTTGGTAAAAGAGTATATTATAATTAATTCTTTAGTTTAAAAGAAAAAGTAAATTAATATTTTTAAATAGAATTTTATAGGTTTGTTTTAACTAAGCTTTATTAAAATTAAAAATCTTACAATTATCTCTTTTAAATTTAATTGAAGATATGAGAAAGTTTTTTCAATTTTATCATAAGAAATTATTTTATTAATCATGTTTAAAACTATATAAGTCTTTTTTAACTGGGATTCATATCTAATACACAAAACTTTAAACACTTATTTATGTATTGCGCGTGCGCGGTCATGTGCAAATGTTAGCTGCTATAACTTTGGTTATAGTTATGATATTGATAAAAAAATGAATATATTATATATTAGAGAATAATATATAATATAATAAAGTGATTAAAGCTATTTTAATCATTTAATACGGTATAACTTTATTATTTTATCTATAATTAAGGGCTACTACATAACTTATTGAAAAAAATATCTATTCATGACTAATATTTCAATTCTGGCATGATAATAAAAAGATATTTAAAATAAAATAGAATATAAACTAATGGTACACTATAGAAGATATTTATTTATTATGGGGATAATTACAATGGATCACTTGATTGTCAGTAGTGGAATCATTTAATATTACTCATAATTAAATCTCATACTTGAAAACCCATTGAATATGCTCACAAAAATATTGATATTTTTTCTCTATATTCTTACCGTTCTTTCAATATATATAGGAAATTTTTCAATGGAATTAATCACATTTACACCTAAAGAACATGATACTACTTTATTTACTTCTGGTATTGGAGTTGGATGTTTCTATGGTACAGGAAATGTAACATTATGTCAGTGTAGTATATCATTTCTTCATCGATTAAATATTTTTAATTCAGTAAAATTAAAACAAGGTAATTTAATCATATTTTTATCTAATAAATATATTAGATACAATTTACTACATTATGTTTATGTTTTTTGTAGACATTGTTCGATATCATCATGATATTCAAGTAGCTATTAACAATATTGGTAATATTTTATAGATTTTATGGAATATAAAATGAGTAATCATGAAATTTTTAAGCGAAAAATGAAAGCGAATTTATCAGTCTAACTCAAACAGTTACTTATATTAATGTATTTGGTGCTAGCAAATTTTCCATACCCCCAATACATTTAATCATAGCATGTATTCAAGGTTATAATAAATTCATTTAAAATCATGTAATTATCTTCATAATTTTATCTTTTATAACAGACAATCCTTCCAAATGGTCATTAGCTTTACAATCACTAACACTAGCTTGTATGATGGTAGTGAATATTATTACTGTTCTAGACGTTATACCCATAAAATTTCCTCGTATTCAACAAACACTAGTCACTATTGCAAGTAGACCATTTATATTAAATAGTCAATAAAAAAATATGGAGTAAACTAATTGTATACTATAGCAATCACTCAAGCATTTATTGTGATATTTTGTGATGTATGTATTGAACTTATTAGGAAAGTTTCTACGGATATTTTTGAAAATGTGGATAATCGCAACTACATTCAATTGATTGGATTAGTTTTACTAATAACTGCAGAAATTATTGAACTTTTTAAATATCAAAAAAAAAGATCTACACTATCAAAACTAATTTAAAAAATATATATATAAATTTTTTTTGATAAACAATGATAGTGTAATAATTTTGTTGCTAGATATTATTTTTTTTTTATTCATTTTAAACTCCAGATGGTCGTTGAGGAAGTTTTCGAAGTGATCCAAGTGTTTTGAGGTTTAAATTTCCTGATACGTCTCTATATATATAATAATATTAAAAAAATATGTATTATTCAATTTTTAAAACACTATGATTAGATAAATTTTGTATTAAACAAAAATTAAAAGTGACATTATATTGTTTCATACAAAAAAAAATACACTATAGATAATCCTTTTAAAAGGTTACACTTTATACATTATAATGTTGGATAAAATTGTCTTGAAATATATTATTTAAATTTTAACAGTAATTTATGTATATACACATAGAAAATAATGGTTAAATACAATTGAATATAATTAATTGTTAGTTTTAAATATTATCTAATAGATAATTCTTTTTAAAAACTATTTATAAACTAAAATAGCTTCATTTACAAGTTAATAAAAAGTAATGAGGCATTTATTATTGTTGTAGTAAAAAACCTGTACTTTTATTAATCTTTTTATATTATTTATTAAATAAATATATTATTTATTTTTATTGCAATATTATATCAATACTACCTTGATGAAGTAGAACTAGGTTTTCTTAAGCTTTTATCAGCTTCTAAATTCTTTTGAACAGAATAATTGTTAGTATTATTCATTATTGATGGTCCAGATGAAATCACTTCATTAATAACGTTGGTTGCACGCTTAAGGCATTTTTGTATTTTTAACAGTTCATCTTTTCTTCTAACTTCTTCTTCACTTTGAGAGAGATATTTTTCCTAATATTTAAAACATTATAAAAAAGATAATTCACAATTAGGTATATATATACAAGTTTATCTAATGAATATAAATAAGCAATCAATTCTCCATGACAAAATGATCGTAACTAGTTAATAATTCAAATTATTCATGTAAATTAGCATATAATATGTGAAACTACTTTGTTCACAACCATATAGATAACAATCTTTCCAATCATATCAGTTTGAGTTTTAATAACAATTTTAGTGTATGTTTCTATAAAAAGACGTATGATTTCAACTTGATGATATAAAAGTGGATCGTATTCTTCCCCGGGTATCATGTTTATACTATCAGATGAACCATCAGGAGTTTTTTTAGAATCATTATGTTTATTAGAGCGATCAACATTAGAATCAGGATAAACTCCAGCAGCCATTAATGTAGCTTTCCAATCTTCTGCTTCTTCATCATTTGATGCTGAAAATTCTAAATATTTCATATCTTTTGCAATATTTGATCCATCACTTTTTATTATTTGAAATGAACGGTGTTTTCCACTTCTGCAAAAGCAATTTCTTATATCAAAGCTGTACTTTAATTTTTGTTCACTTTCACTAGTATAAATTTCTATTGATTCTCCTAAAAATTTAAATTATTCAACTAATAAAAAATATTACACATACCTTTGACTACTACGAATACTTCTTTGTTGTTTTTAAAAAGTCCTGATGATGGTGTTGATAGATATCCTTTACGTAAAACCCTTCCTTTTGAATAGGATTCTACTTGTGCTTTTACATCATCCAAATCACTACCACCATCCTCATCTTTCAAATTACTACGTAAAGCAGCACTAAACATGAATTGATTAATAAAAATATTATTTCATATTAAGTTTGACTTATTTTTATATATTTAATAGATTAAATAGATAAAAAATATATTCAATTAAAAAAAAAGATATAAAAATTCAACTATTTGTTATATTTTAACAATGACTTTTATAAATCACGCCAAAATACTATACAATTTTCAAAACAATATAATGGTAATAAATAAAAAATGTATTACAAAATAATATAATTTATCTAAAAAAAAATAAATACAATCATATAAGTTAAAATAGGTTTGATCATATATATAGCTACAAAAATTATTCAACATTCTTTATGAAATCACTTACTTAACTATTGGTATGAATTCTGGATGTTTTGTATTAATATGACAAGCTTCAAAATTAATCATCAGATTTATCTAAAATTTAAGATAAAATTGTAGTAAATAGTGGTATTTTAATCAAATATTACATTGTTAGTGATTATTCATAATGATTGTTAGTTATTTTATTCATAAATTAAGTTAATAAAAGTCAATTTTAAAAAATAATCATTTTTTTAAGTATTTTTAGGTGAATTTTATATATAAAAATTATAATATGAAATAGATGAATAAAATTCAATATTTTTTAAAAAAAAATTAGCTTTTAATATTTACCTGATCTTTGGCATCATTTTCATATTTAATAAGCTCACGTAATGTGCTCATTTTAACTTCATCCAATAAATTAATATATTTTGATATCTTAAAATTTAAATAAATTAGTGACAAAAGAGTATTTTTAGAGTCATATTTAGTAGAATAATTTAATTAGTAGCACAATACTTTGGACAGACAGGCTTGTTCAATGACCATTCTAAGCTCTTCAGTGATTTTACAAAGCATTGCCTGAGCAATAGGACGTATTTCTTCAATTTTTTTTCTACATACAGTTGTAAAAGCAGCATCAGGAGTAAATACTGATGTTCGTACACCTTGAGCATTTTTAATGGCAAAACATATTTCTCTTCTCATTGTAGCAATAGGAGGTTTTAACTAGATAAAGTAATTTTACAATTATAGTAGGTAATAGTCAGTTTATTATTAAATTAAATGCATATATCATTACTTTTCTCATTTCATATGGAAATCTTTCATTTATAATTCTATTAATTTTAGCACCAATAGATAACTCTTCTGTATTGACAAGTTCATTTTTAAAACCAAGTCCTTTTTCAATTTCATCATTAAAATCTTGAATTAATCTAAACATTTTACATTTAAAATAGCATAATTCTATTATTTTTTAATAATTTAAATAGTTTTCTGTTGAATAAATAGTCTTTTTAAATTAAAACATACAACATAAGGCGTTTTGCCATATTTTGAGGTGAATCTGAATCTACATCAAATTTTGACAATTCACCCTCAATATCCAACAATTCTTTCATTAGATTTTGTTTAATAGAAGGTAATACTGATTTTATATGGTTAGATAGTTGCTATTAAAAGAAAAATATAAAGTTTATAAATAGCATAGTATTTACCAAACTAAGCATTTCTTGAAGATATCGACTGCCACATCGATCAGCAATATCTCTATTTTTTAATTACATAAATGTAATACATATATATTTTATATTATTATATAAAAATTATGTATGATTAAACTAAAAAATTTAAATAAATGATAGCTCTTTTCAAATAGATTATATATTATAAGCTTTAGTTACACAATAATAGAACATCATAAAAATATAAATTATTATAAAATAGAGAATATAAACTTGTAGGCATCTTGTGATAAAAAATAGGCCCTTTCAGCCATTTGTGCTTTAGCAATATCCATATTGCCATCGATATCTGCTTGTGATCTATTAACAACACCAACAAAACCTCTTTTAAGTGGATAGGTTATATTAAGAAGAATTTCTCGGCAATTAGTTCCACGATCCATTAAATCAATTTTTGTTACAACACCAATAGTTCTTAGTCCTTATTAATTAAAAAAATTACAAAAATTATCCTTTAATATACATTTTATTAGTAAAAAAAATGTTACTATCATTTAATTTAATGTTAACAACAATGTCTATATAAACAAGTAAAATCATATCAAAAAAACTTTACTTTTCAGTAAGTATTATATTCACTTATTGATATAATAAGTAACTATTCTAATTACTATACCATTAGAATTATTTTTGTATTAAGAATGATGTTAACTGAATAAAAATTAATTCATAAATCTATATATAAATAAATAATTTATACAATCAAAAAGATCTTCTTTTTAAAAAAATACAGCACAGATCATTTAAAAAACTCATTCTAATTGTAAAACTATATCCAACATATAAGTATGTAAAAATAATAGTAACTTTAAATGAACATACCTTGAGGATCTACAGTTTTAGCAATCATTAATGCATCACTATTAGCCAAATCAACATTTGCAGGCGTCACTGCCAAGATAATACAATTTGGATTCGATATATATTCTGTAACCATGCTAGTAATTTGCTTATCAATATCTTTAGGTTGATCACCAATAGCTATTCTAGTCAATCCTGGTAGATCAACAAGTGTAATAGTAACCACTTAATATAAAATATTAAAATTTTTATTATTTAATTGGTATATATATAAAATAGTACCATTTGGTGAAAATACACGTAATCTTATTGGTATAGGTGATATATTTTTATTTTTTCCAGTAACTCTATCAGTTTCAGCTTCTATTTCTTTTCTAACATCATCAAAGTTATAAAATTTAACATTTGGTTTATGGGCAAATTCTCCATATTCTATTAACAATAATTTATTATATTAATTATAAATATAGATAAGCTCAACTTATAAAACAAATAATACCTTGCCCACTATGTGTTATGAGTTGTAGAATGAGTGGTCTTCTTGTAACTATTCCACTTCCTCTAGGCAAAAAATCTCTAACCATACGGCATATTATTAATTTATGGTAACAAAATTTATAGAAATTTAAAAAACTATAATTATAATTACTTTCCTACGCAACATTCAAGTACACTACTTTTACCAGCACTTTGTCCACCAACCACAGCTATCTGTGGTAGATCTACAATGTAGCGAGATCCTAATGATGAAAGAGTGTCTTGCAATTTGTTAACTACTTCAACCAACCTGTCCATCACCTTATTAGCGTACGCAGATATTAAACTGAACAATTTAGTCAGATTATCGACTTAATGTTGCTATGGTTAAAAGATAATTTATCACTTTACTAACTAGATCAAATGTTGTATCATTCAATATATAGTAATCTTAAAATAATAATTAAATCTATAAAGTTTTACATAATTTATATTAATCAATTTTTAACCATAAGTTCTATCCTATCAAAATTCATTTATTGCATGTATCTTTTTGATAGTTGATGAAATATAACAAAAAATAAAAAGTAGATATCATTTTAAAAATATAACATGAATCAATATGGTTTTATTTAGTGATATATGGTCATTATTTTTATTTATAGATGATAACGTCATTAAGATGTTATTATTTCCAATATTTTCATACTATGAAACAATATCTAATATTAATCATATTTAATGAGTTATAATTGATTGATATTAAAAATGTGTACGTATATTTGTTCTAAATTATAAAAACTTATTTATTTTATAGAATTTATTTAAATTATATTAAAAAAGATTATGGTGTAATTGATAATTAATTCACCTGATAATTCTCTATCAGGTGACTTATTTATTTCATCAGGGATAAATTTTTTAGAAAAAATAATTAAATTTAATAAAAAAAATTATTTTTTTATTATTTTAACGTATAATTCTATATTTTTTATATTTTCTAGTATACTATACCACTGTAGATTTACGCTTATTAAGATATTAGCTTTATCCTCTTGAGTATTAGTTGATTCATTATAATAGTATAAAGTGATAGTATAATTCATTATATATATTAATTAAACTGTTATTTACTCAAAAAATTTATGTCAATAAAAAATAAAGACCAGATGAATTTAAATAATATTTTCGGTAACAGTCGTTCTTGTCGGTTACTATTTACATTTTAGTGTATCTGTTGTTATTTTAATTTTTATTGATTTATCAATAATTTTACATTAATACTTATTTAATTATAATTTATTTAATGATTTATCAATATGAAATAAGTGAAATAACCTTTTAATTCTAGCCAATTTTAGTCCAATTATTTAACTCATATCACTACTCGAAATATGACGAATAGGTTCGTTATCAGGTTCAAAATATTGTTGCTTTAGTATGATAGGTTTTGTCTAAAATTTCATATACGAAATTAAGTATATAATTAGAGAATATTGTATTTTAGCCTTATTTTATAATAATATGCTCACGGTTTTTTTTTTGATTGGAATTGTTATGATATAATATATATACCACATTAACAGCTAGTTTCTATCTATAGACCTATTTGATATGCTATTAAATTAAAAAAAATTAAAGTTTTTTTTTTAATAAATAGCTATGTGGAATAGTAATTTTAGACTATACCTATTAATTATGAAATATTGATATTCCTCTATTGTTTATCATTTCTTGATAATAATCACAACAATATTACCTGAATCAACTAATATCTGTTAGTAAACAAGTTCTATGTATTTTTTAATCAATGTTTTTTCATTAAAATAAATCTATATACAGTTTTAGACCAACCTTGCACTTCCAAACTTCAAGTAGATTTAAACCTATTATAACATCATTATATTTAGATATAATCAAATAAATAGTAGTAATTGAAATAGGTGATTATTATTTTATATAACTAGCTACTTTAAAATCTCATGATATACTTATTTTTTAAAGCGTTAAATATAAAGTTTATTAAAATTATCAGTTTTTATATAATTGGCTTTATTTATCGGTAAATTTCTATAAAAAATACAGTCCCAAAGATATAATTGTTTTCTTAGGATGTTCTAAACTATAATTAATTCATTTCATTAAAGATATTACTCTTATAAGTGCAAAAATAGTGAAAATTAGAGATTAATGTAGACTTGTACTGACTTCCACCATTTAGTAGGTTCAGTTACAGGTATCTAATAGATAATGTGTCTTTAAAAATTGATAATAAATTCTAATTTAATAGAACAATAATCAAAAGTTTTTTTGGTGTATGTCATATTTAATGACGACAAATTGAATTTATATCATATTTTTTGTTATTTAACTATAACTATGATTTATTAGTAGCTAAATATTTTTTTAGCAAAAAATTTTCATTTTGTATTTATCTATTTTTTTTTAAAAAACAGGTAGATAAAACAAAATGTTTCACTGGTGCACTGTAGATTTTAGTTTATACTCATTTTTTTTAAATATAATAACTTTTAATTTATTAACTGTTGTATTTACTTAGCTTTATTTCATTATACTTTCAATTTGTTCATTCGCTGATAGTTTTTGGGTATTACGATATAAAAAAACACACTGTCACAATCTTCAAAGCAATATGTATCCATTTTAGTAGATTCTTGGTCTATTTTTGTATGTTAGATGATTAATCACTTTAAATATTTTCTTTTGAAAGACTTTTTACTAAAAACAAAAAATAGGTCTAATTTTTAAGCCTAATTTTCTTCAGATAAGTAAAAAAAGCGCGTCACTATAATGTTTATTCTACAAAAACGTGATGATTTACGAAAAATTTCATAATATTGATTCCTATGACTTTCAATGGAACTTTAGTAAAGTCGATAAATCAAACTTACGGTTAGATGTTCTATGCAAATAATATAGAACCTCATTGCTTTCTTTTCCTTTGATATATAACTATATATGTAAGGGAATGATGCAAAAAAATATCTATTTATCAACTAGTTATAAATAGTTTCAAATTTGAATAGTAATATATTAAATAATGTCTACCAACAAAGCTATCTTTATCAACAAATAACTTAGTATTGGATGATTGAGATATTAAAAGAAGCAAAAATTTACTTGTATTTAAATTATTCAATAAAACTATAGTATTTTTCTATGAAATTATACTTGTAACTACAAAGGATGACTATAATTAGATAGAATAGTGGATAAATGGTATACAATAGTTAGTATAATGTAGATTTTACTCTTGTAACACTGTATTATGAACAATACGTTCTACATATTAAAAATATCATCAAAAAGAAGGTAGATACGACTTGAATATTTTTATTCGTACGTATACAAGCACCAATAAAAATGATGCACGTCTATCCAGATATGCAGCAGAATACATGTATTAAAAAATGTTCTAAAAATAGATTATAGTTTTTTTTAGTTTAAAATGAACTTTTAGTTAAATATTCTTGTATTATTTTTAAATATTATTGTTTGTTTTACAAAATAAAGCTCATTCAATATAAATTATCGTATGGAACTGTTTAACTTTATTAACACTATATTTAACATGTACTAATTTAATTACATTTACACAAACACTAACCATAGTATAAGATTTTTTTAATAATATTTTATATAACTTTATAAAATTTGATCATGTGTATAATAATAGTCAAAAATCTGAGTGAATTTCATTCATTTACTCTTTTTTTACTGTAAAAACATAAATAAAATATAAATTAAACAGTATTAAAAGTCTAACCATAGTTACTAAGTACTTTTTTTTATAAAAGAATATTATTTATGTTAATTTTACATTTATTCATTTAAAATATATTGTATTAACTATCAATTTTATATAAATCATCTAAATTATAATATAATTACATGATTTTGGTACTACTTACTTAATGTATATTCTTTACTTTTAATTTCACTGCACGAATGACATTACCGTATTCCATAACCGTGCCGCTACTCTGAAGCACGTGGATGTGCGCAGTCATGTGGTTTAAAATAAAGTCTTGATTTGTGTTAAATTGTTTCATGTTTATCTTCATGAAAATATGAACCGTATGTTTTTACACTTATACAGATATCATATTTTAAAAAAATATATTCGGTTTTTAGAAATACAAAGAATTGAGTCAATTTCATATGGTATTTGACTTGCTTTATGATAAATATGTGTAATTATTTTTTTTTAACTGCGATATAATTATAAAATTTATTTGAATGATTATATTAGCTATTGAAGTTAAATAATTGTATCTTTTATATATTTTTCTTAGTATATAAAATTATTGCTAAGCACAATATTCATAGTGTAACGTTTTGTATACAATTTATTAAAAAATTTTACATTATTATTGGATATACCTACTAATATATCGTCAGTAAAAAAACGTAAATTTTTTAATTCACAGATGAAATGGTATTTAAAAATCCTACATAAATAGGTTAGATCTAATATTACGAAGAATGACAGAAGATTTTATAATTAATTAATATGGTAGTTAGTACAAATAATGTAATAATTCTTTATATAAGTGATTGAATCGATAATTTTGTAAGCTAAAGTTACAATCAACAAATATAAGTGACACTTACAAATCATTTACGGTACGATTAAAAATAATTTTTAGATGGATACATTTGTTCCAAGAAAAAAAACACACAAGAAGCATAGTTAAAGTAAACACCACAGCCATTGATAGAATAGTTTTTCCTGAATATCCTATAATTATTTTAATTATAGGATTCATTAATGTTGATGTGATATTAGATTTTTTTAACGATATCTGTTGGTTAGTACTTTTTCTATATAAAATGCACATAGAATTGAAAGATTATTAGAAATATACTCATATATGTATTGCTGTATGTTGATAACGATTGCAAGTTTAGAACCAAAATTTTTTAAAAAATTTTGGTTTTGAAAATGTATGTCTCTAAATAAATGGATAAATTGAATTGGTAAAATTAATTGATAACATTTTTCTAGCAGAAATAATCATATTTATATCCTTAAGTTTTATGTGCTTAAATTGGGCATACAAAACAACAAGATAAAAACATTCTCTTGATATTTTAGTTTGTTTCTAATTAATTTATACAAAAATGGGAAAAAAAATCTATACCGTAATTGGCTGCCCTGACAAATTACCATTAGAGCATATACTGTATATTCTTTTTTGTAAAATATTCATAAACTGTTTATATGAAGAGTTTGTAACATCAATCGCTTCATTATATAACTATTTTTATAATAAAATTATATTTTATATAATAGAAAAAATACTATAACATGTTTATTATGAAAAGGAATTAATTTATTATTAATTTTAGCATAAGTACAAGAGAAACTACATTTCAAATTTGGTGCAAAATTGATTAATTGATGAATTCTTTTAACACATTTAACAAGATTAAACTTTCCAATAGCATAAATTTTTTTATATAAAGCCACAGTACTGTTACAGATACTATGTGTGCTATGTTTATCAATTAATATTGTGTAATTTTTAGGTAAACAATGATCATCTATTTTATAACTTTTATCGATAAAATTAGCAATCTAAAAAGAATTAAATTTTTTAATAATAACAACAAATAACCATATATGATTTTTTAAAGTGTTGTGCCAATAATACTGAAGGAGTCAAGCATAAAAAATCATTTGCAAAGATAGCATTTACTTTATTTTTGAACTTCATGAATGTAACCAGTCGATTATCATACAAATGTGGGTGATTAGTTAAAAATCCAATATAGAAACTATTAGTTAGAAAAGTAATAGTAGGCATATCATTGATAGTCTAAACATATTCAATATAATATATATTTTTTATAAATAGTACATTAGTTTGTGAGTTGTAATTTTTTTTTAAAAATAAATAAATTCCACTTTTATGTCCATCTAATATATCCTGAGATTTAGATTTAACAACATTTAAGAAATCCACAAGGTCATATTTATCTTTAATGAGCAGGATATTATAATTTTTAAAATCTAAACTAGTAAATATAATAATTGTTAGCTTGTATGGTATAATAATTTGAATCATACTGCATAAGAAGTGACTCAGAATATAGGATTTTAATGTGAATATGTCTACCTAGAGATTTATTAACATGACATGATATAACACTTTCCCAAAATATTCTGTGTATACCTATTATAATAAATATATATATAATAAGTGGTTAAATATGATGTGAAACTATAATTTTGATATTTATTTTCAATCAAAAATAAGATTAAAATATTTATTAAATATCTAAAACAATTATAAAATATTATTTGATATTTTTTAGGTTAAATAAAATAATAATAAAACTAAAATTATTTATACATTATTATTTAAAGATTATATCATTATTACATATAAATGATATATTTATAGTATATTTTTATTATTTAGTAGAATCTGATTATTTTAAAAATATATTTTTAATATACACATTATTTTTTAATGTCAATTTTAATTATATATGTTATCTTTAATAATTAATTTTTTTAGAATTAGTAATAAAGCTAGTATTTTTATTTTAATATAGCAATATACAATTCAATTATTTACTTAATATTATAAATTTATTATTTTACTAACATACTTATTGAAATATTAATGTATCAAACATAAAAATCAAAATAAATTTATCTAAAATAGCTTAAAATAATATAATAATAATTTATATACTAAATTTTTATAAATTTTAGTTTCTTAAATTTTTAAAGTACAATTTTTTTCTATTTTAGTATAAAAAACTAAATAATATATTAGTATTCAAAAAAAATAAATGAAACTATACTTACATATAAGAAATATTTATATGAATCTAATTTTTTACTAATAATTTGATTTAATTAATTAAATTAAATTAAAAAATTATAAATTAATATTGAATATAGTCTAAGAAACAACCATATCGATCAAAATAAAGTTATGTTTTTAATGGTTGTTAAAAATTTTATATTAATTTGTATATTACCTTAAATATTTTATTATTATAAATTATTTTTAAAATAGAATTTTGATTCTTATTGTAAAATTATAATTTTTTATACAATTTTGCTTTAAATTAGTAAGCTTATTAATAATAAACACTATTTTATAATGTAAAATTTATTATAAACTTTCTATTTCAGTCATATATTTATATTTATTAATTATATAAAATATTTAATTTAATAAAATAATATATTTTTTTATCTGTTATGTAAATTAAGAAATGGAGCTTATTTTTAGGTGATAATTGACGAAAAATAACTCTATCAATCAATACACATCATTAACGTAAAATAATGCCTAATTAGTGATGAAATCACTAGTAAAATACTAAGTATATCTCATATTTATGATCTATTGGAATTTTTTAAAAACATAATCCAATTTATTAATATAGTAGAATCAAAATTACTTTTTAAATTATATTCTTTGTAGTTTTCTGTATAATTTTCATAAAAATGATTATTTATAACAGATTTATGTGCTTTAAAACAAATTCTAGATGATTTTAAAACATCTCTATAGATAACCATTCCATACTATGAAAAGATTGTTAATTATTATATAATAAATCAATAATAAATACCATTTCATTTCCATTTCCATTAAAATAATATGCTTGAAACAACGTATTACATACAAATGATACAACTAACAGTGGAATGCATGTTCTATCATAGAAAAAAAATAAGTATAATTATTTATATTATATTAATAATATGTAGGTTGAATTAGATACTTTTTAACCATTTTAATTTTCAGCATTATTTATGTTAAAACAAGTATTATAATGGTGTTAAATTTATACAATTTATCATAATTATAATCAACTATAACTATGTACACAATAGTCAGTTGTAAAATTTCAATCCTTTATATCATATTTTCAATTATATTAATAAAATTATTAATAAAAAACCTTTCTAATCATTATTTTTTAAATATATGCAATATTTTGTTATTTAGTTGGTTCTAATTGTAAAAAATTATGATATGGTTATTATTTTAAATAATTATTAGAATAAAAATCATTTTCCTATTAAAGATAATATTATTTGTAAGAATTATAAAATTTTATAATAAAAATATTAGTAGAATATTTAGCATTAAACTTTCAAAAAAAAAATATTGAGTAAAAATCCTCTTTACACCTCATAAGCTCAAAAATAATGGTAATATTAAAATAGAACGAGTCATTCATATAAAATGAGTCTCATATAAAGGGTTTTTTTTATATACTATGGATATTTTATTCATAGAGATCTGTACGTTATTTTATATAAGCCATTATTTGTAAAAATTAACTAAATTTCTTATTTCAGTTAAAAATTAATTTAATATATATATAATTATTGCTATTTTTCACTAAAATTTTAATATTATGTAACTATTTACAAGGATTTTTATTTAAAATTTTGGCTAATCATCTAATGCATATAGTATTTAAATAACAAGTTCATTAAATAATGTCTAAATGTTTATATTTAAACATTTTATAAAAAATTATCACTTTCATTATTATAATATTTAATATTATTTTCTTATAATAATGATGAATCACTATAATCTAATTTATTTTTATGATATGGTATGTATTTTTTATATAGTTAATCATTATTAACTAAAAATATTTAATAATTAATTATTAGATTGATTCAATTTTTGTAATTTAATTAAAATCTAAAAAATATATGGCTTATATGTAGATAAAATAGTTATTCATATTAATATTATAATAAAACTTTATTTATTCTTTATCACAATGAATATTTTATATTAAAAAATTTGATAAATGACTTTATCTCAACTTAAATAAATAATAAAATATATAAAAAAGTATATTTTTTTATATTTTATTAATAATAACCTATATAGTCATTACTTTTTTGTAGATTTTAGCATAATTCTACACCAAATACTTTCATTTATATTATATCCACTGAATTAATATAAATTTATTCAATTAACATAATAAAAATAGACTTAAATGATTTTATTTATTAATAATGATACATTTTAAGTGACATAAATAGTATTTTCAATTTTTTTTTTTATAAAAATAAAAAAATATCTATTTTAATTAATAAAAGTGTGCTATTAAAATAAAAAAACAATTTAATGGTTTTAATTTTCTTAAATATTAGCCATATTTTAAAATAATAATCTTTGTATATCATTCTAGCGAGATATATTCTATCTAAAATAATGTTCTAGTATTAAATTATTATCTTGTAATATAAATCTTTTATATTCTATTATATAATCACTTATTTGTTATATAAATATAAAAATTTGATTGTAAAACGTATATACCTCCCACTTTTTATATAATTCAGACTATAAATAAGTTGGTATATTTTTATTTTACTTTACATTGTCATATATAACAATGTATAATCAATCATTCACATATATATTAATAGAATAATAAATATTACAATTAATTACCATATATATAATTAACACAAATAAATGAAAATTTTTGAATAAGACCATAAGATAAGACACCAATAATAGTTCCAGCAAATTTCTCACCAAATGAATGAAAATAAGCACACGTTATAAAATAGACAATATTCCAGCATTGTGGTATAATAATAAGAGTAATTATTGTTAATTTATCAAGATATAGTAGATTTTTGCTATAACTGTTAGGTACATTTGATGATAAAGATAAAAATGTGCCCAATTCTGATAAAAGTATTAATGATGATATAGAAATAAGAAAGCAATGCCCAGATATATCAATAGTAATCCAATTTTTACTTGATACATGACAATCTGATGGAGATGAAATATATGGCATATTATGACAATGACCTGATACACGTTTAAATCCATCAAATATTTTCAACATTAACATCCATATAATCACATAATAAACAATCATAAGTGTTCTTCTAGTTAAATATTTCATATTTCTAATACCCAATATAAAATAGGATACAATTATTGAGAAAAACATGGTATAACAAGTGGTAATCATTCCTGATTTAACAAACAATTCATTCAATAAAAATTTATTGGTTAATTTATATTTGATTGATTTTGGTATATAATTTCCAATTTTTGGTGCTATTAATTGTATGCTAAATAAATAAAATAATTCAACAAATACAAGCCATTCAACCTTTTTCATATTTTGTATTGCGCTTGCGTAAACATTAAAATACCTGTTAGCTATCCATATTAAATACCTAGATTATTGCACAAGGTTATTATGTGAGATATGATCTTTGATAGAAAACAAAATATTTATTTTAAATTTTAGTAAATTTAATCTTTTATTTAATACAATATGTCACATGACCAATTCAGATAAATTGGTTGTGTCAAATGGTTTATTCTTTAAAATGTAGTTTTATCTATCACTAAACAATCATTTAAAATTTAAACCTTTTTATTATACATTTTAATATTTCAATAATATATTTTATAGTATCATAAAAATGTAATGGATAGTTTTTAATAGTATTAAATACATAATAATTGGTTAGCTTTATTCTCGTTAATTTTAAATATACATTTACTACTAAATTTAATACATATCTGCTAATATTTATTTATTATAATGTATTTTTTGGATTAGTTTTAATTAATATATACATAATAAGAAAGAAAAGTCAATATTATAAATGTTTACATATGTGTATGTGTGGGCTCTTATCAACCCGATGAAATACGTTCGATTAAACAATTAAGTTTTTACGATAAAATTTGGCACTTTTAAAATTTATACAATTAGAATCACATATTTTTTAAAAAGTAATAACTTATTTTTAATGATAAAAATATTTTTTAATTAATTTTATCAAAGTAACGTTAAAAAAAAGTAGTTCTATTACACATGTGTATATATATTACCTGCGCATGCGCATACATAATAAAATAAAATGTTAATGGAATGGTAGTGACAATGATAGAAGGTATATAAGTTTCAAATCATTTAAATAGTGTTACTAGATTGAATAAAAAGATTTTTAATAAAAGAAAATACTAATAAAACCTAATAAATTTTCTAAATGTGAGCAATTCAAATTACAGAAAAAAAAACTATATTTCAATAATGTGATTACAACACAATTAATACATATTTGATGTGATATGGAGAGTGTAATAAATGGTCTATTAAGAATGTGGGGATAACATTTTAAATATTATTTTGGTCATCTAAATTGTTATCATGTGAAGATGGTGTATCACTGTTGTCATCAATAGAAAGATCATTTTTAAAATTTTTTCGTCTTAATTTAATATAAATAGATCAAAAAAACATATCGCAATACTTATTGTGAACCATTCCTTCATAGATTTGAAGCTGTTTAACAAATCCATGATTTGGATGGATAAATGGTCGACGATTTTTTACAAAATTATAAGCTCCTTCCATATTATATTTGAATTTTTTCATTACATATGCAATAACAACTGTTGCAGATCTACTTATTCCCATTTGACAATGAACAAGAACATTAGATCCTTGTGATCTAAAAATTGATTAAAATAATCATACAATATATATATATTATCTGAGGATATATAGTTGTATATGTATATAAAATAAAGTATATGTTTTTTAATTATTATTTACCTAGCACCTTCAATAAATCTATAACAATCATCAAAATGAGAAAGTAAATCTGATTCTGGTCGATCATATACACTAAAATAATTTTAATAATATAATACTACATATAAATACAATTATTAGATACCTCACATTGAAATATTTTACTTTTCCAACAAAAAAATTATTTATTTCTTTTGTAACATTAAGTACATACGATATTCTAATTGTAATAGTATATTTTGTTAATAGATTATTATTATTATTATTATTTGTGTGTAATACTTTTTAGATTTGATAAAATTGATATCTGAAGCATTATAATCAGATCCCTGTATACAAAATAATGATATATTATGATTTTTTTTTAAACTAATATCATAATAATTCAATTATACCAAATATAGATAGGAAAGAATTTGACTTGCAGCTTCCATTTTACCATATATACGAATAGTTTCTTTTGCTATAAAACATTTGTATGGAGTTATATCAATAGTGACTCGTTTCATTAGTTCATTATTAATTATTTCTAGTGTTAAATCACCAACATCAGATACTGACATAATCTTTATAAAAATTCAATTTAATAATATATAAATTTTTACGTATTTTTTAACATTTTATTATTGTTAAAATTTAATAAATGTTTATTCTCTTAATTTTATAATAAAAAAAAATATTGACTATTTATGTTAAAAATAAACATTAAAACAGTGTTTTCTTCCCATTTTTTAATTGTTCTTATATTTTTATTTTAGGTTATGAACATTCATTTTTTTATAATTGTCATGGAAACATCATTATGCCCGTAAAGCAAAAATGATTAACATAGTAATTACGACCGATTTAATACGAACACAGTCAAGGTATAAAAAATTGATATCATAATAGTAGTATAAATTTTTTTTATATCAAGTTATTATATTAATATTATAAAAAAAAAAGTAACTAAACAAATGAATATTAATAAATTTACATACATCTATTAGCTCGTTAGTTATTATTTGCATAAAATTTCTTTTATTTTCATCTCTATAGCTTGAATATTAACATTATATTACTAAATAAACTATTTCATACAACTCCATTATTGTATCTTCTATCAATTCAGTTGAAATGTGATGATCATTGTGATTCCATAGATATATGATACGACTATTATCAGTTAATAATTGATGGTAGTAATCTACAGGATTGTTATCATCAAAATATATGAAACAATTTGAGAATGAATGCGATTTAGTTAGTGTTTTATCGCTATTAATTTCATCGCGATCTTCACTACCATTGTATCTATTTAGTGAAATATTTGAATGTGGTAGATATTGGAGAGTTCTCCAAAAATTTTGTACTGGACTTATTCTAATAGATTTCATATGTTCATATTTTAAATTAAGATGTATACATCTAAATAAAATAGTTTTTATTATTCAAAAAAAAATAATGTAATTACGCTAATTTTTATACAATAAAAAAAACTATTCAAGTATCTAATTTTCTATTATTAGATATATATATATATTAGTAATTTAAATTATTAAACAAACTATTAGCCTTTTATGTAATATTTAAAATAAATTGTGATATTTTAGAATGAAATATTACCCTCTACAAATTAAAACTATATAATATATATAGCAATTCATATAATAATAATATTTATTTATCTATCTAGTTTAATAATATAATTACTATTTTTAATTTAAATATAGTTTCATCTATTTTTACATCATAGAATGGGATAGTATAATACTAAAGTCACGTGACCATTCTCTACGATATTTTTAAATAATTGGACAAAGTTAAATATGATAAAAATTATCTTAAACAAATAAATGATTTTATTTTTTTAAATAAAATAATTATAATAAGAAAAATGAACTCTATATTAATACTTTCTAATATTATTTAAAGTAGTAACTACATATAGCGTAATATGAATAATGGTATGATAAAAATACCCATCTCCAATAATTTCTACAGACTGTATGTGTTTATAATTGATTACTAATCCAACATGAAGTTGATCACTAAATGAATAAAATAAACATTATTTTAAAGAAATAAAGCTTAAATATATAAATAATAATAATTATGGATAGTTTAGAAAAATTTGCTTATATTAATAGATCATTAAATGTAAAATATAAATAGAAAATGTTTAAAACTATTTATTATAATAGAAAATAACATTTTCTATATAATTTTAATTCAATATAACATGAAACTTGTATCATAATAAGTAAAAGTTGAATATTTTATAATTATAAGAAATAAAATATACATATGATCAATTGTTATTCCAAGAAATACACTATTATTTAATTTTGGACTATCAATAACACAAATATAATTAGTTTCTTCATTATTAAATCGGTCATTTTCACATTTAACCAAAATACGTATAATATCTTCAGGTTTACAAATGTTAATAATTTTAAGTAGATTTTTATCAGTTTCTTCTAATAATTTCCAGTTATTATCTTCTAATTGGTTATTATTTATATTATTTTCTTGTAAGGGTTCTACTATTTCACATTTATCTATAATGTATTATAATGAAATAATACATCAAGAAAAAAACAGTATATTTTTTTTAATCATATATTATTATTTATATATACTTAATAAATTAGTTTTATTAATAGCATTTGAAGATTGTAGTGTAATAGAATTATTTATTTTTGGATAGATATCATCAATTAAAAATAATCCATTATTTACTAGATAGTATGTATAATTATTTATGATTATAGTTTGTATTTGATTGATCCCAATATTTCTATCAAATATTGTTATTGCTGTATTGGATAGGTTATTATTATTATTATTTGAATGTTGAAAAGAATTTGATTTTTCATATTTTGTGATTAATGATGCTACCTAAAGTTTATTTAATAACCATTTTTACATAAAAATATATATATAAAATAAACTTTAGGTTGCAGTTCTTCTTCAAATATTTCTTGATTATTATCTACATTTTTTTCATTCAAATCTGTATTACTTTTATCCTTTAAAGATATTAAAAATTGTATATACACATATGTATTGAATTGTTTAAAAATATAGATTAATTTTTACTTCAATTTTAGCCATATAATCTTGAATATTAATACCAATATTCATATCATCTATTGATGAATTAGTTACTTTGATTTCAATCATCAAACTATCATCATCATCACACGATTTCATTTCATCATCCATTTTGTTATTAATTATATTTTCTATCATTAAATTAATATGTAATAGCTTTATCTATTTATTTTTATTAGATCTTTCATAAAAATCATTTTAATTATAATATTTAAATCATTGAATATATTAATTATAAATTTAAAAATTATTATAAACAATGATTTTATATTTTTTTTTAAAAATATTACCTTTATAAATATAATTTACTATAATAATTCAATTATAACAACAAAAGAATTTAATTCTACAGATTTACCGAGTATTGACCGAGTACCGATTTGTGAATAAACCCTCTCTAATAAATTGTAGTAGTTTATCAGCCTTTGATAAAATAATCCTATTGTCTTTTTAATATCAAATTTTAATTCTATGTTTTAATAATAACAAATTATAAAGTATTGTTATTATAATGATGTTTTTTATGATCAAATTATTGTACAATTATTTGTTATATACATGAATAATTCGTTTATTTATTTTAATATATAAAACATATATATACATTAATGCAATATAATTTGATAAAATTAAGTCATTTTTATAAGTATATAAATATTATTTTGTCAACTCACGTTTAATAACCACCAATAATATCTATTAAATGACATAATTTATATATGAAGACGTTTATATTAATAATATTATTCTTAAATTAATTGAATAGTTATAACATAATATAATATTGAAAAGTTTATTTTTACGTTATAAATAATTTACTTTATGACATTAATATCTTAACTATTTATTGCCATATTGAAACGTTATAACTATTATCTTAAATTAAATGATAAATGTAATGTTTATGAGTTTAACTGTGTCATCTTTAATAATCTATCGATGTATACATGCAAAAATACACCAACTAATAAACAATATATTTCATATCGTATATTGTTATACATTATATTTTTTTTTAATAAAAAGCTTTAATTTAAATTAAAATATAATCAAATTTAATAAAAAAATCTAAGAATGATATCTAAATTTTTAAAATATATCAATTATAAAACATAGTGAACAAAAATTTATGAATTATTTAGCTTTCAATCTAAAAATACAATCATATGATATATTATCAATATTATATTATAAAAAATGAAGTTAAATTACTTTATTCATTTGTATAAAGC
>JRUX01000890.1:0-23384 GCA_001407235.2 Kudoa iwatai | reverse complement strand
TTAAAAAAATTTATATTTTATTTAAAAAATATACCAAATATGAATATAAATACGTCTTAACGACTATATGAAGATAAACAGAATAGTGAAATTGGATACGGCAATATTTGCAATATATATGAATAAATAAGCAAAGAGATCAACAATATGAACAAAAGAAATTTCATTCCTTTTGTCCAAGTATGAATTGATTACAACATTAAATATTAGCCATTTTAGTAGTTTACTTTCAATCTAATTAATAAATTTAATATTCTAATACATTTGATACTTAAAATTACCTTATTTTGTATAAATAAGTTTAAATCATAGTATATAATTTCTTAAAAATTCTATAAATTCATGATATAAAGTTTTTAGATGAACTATTATCTACATATTTGATATAGTTTAATTTATATTTTTTGAGCTAATTAGGTATGGTTAAAATTTAAACTTATTTTCATCTTATTTATACCTGTTCATTGGATTCATGCTACCTGATATCATCTATTTGTTTTAATATTCGTGATAATTTATTTACAATAAAAAAATTAATATGTTTACCTTAATTATAAATTGAAACCTTCTTTTTAACCGAATTTATAATGTTTAAGGTAATTTTTAATTATCCACTACAATTAACATAATATTTTTCTTTTCTCCAATTCTTAATAGTCACTTTAATAAACAAACATAATTACGAATGATTTTATACATTTATTGATAGCTTTATCAATAAATGTATTCAATATTAATTTTAAAGATAGTAAAAGTATAATTTTGTCAACGTTAATTATTCTATACACCTATTTTTATATGTTTAACTTAATAATAATATATTGTCATGGTAAATATCAAAAATATTTACACTACAACTAAAATACTAATCTATTTATACTTTGTATAGTTTTCAATATAATCATGGTGGTTAATCTAATATTTTTAATTTAATCAAATAATTTAAAACCTTTGATAGATTCATATATTTATTGGTAATATGCGTGCGCATGGTATTTTGTGAACTCAATTTTTAAATGTTGCCCTACTTGTTAAATAAATCAAACATAGATATTATCATCTTTAAATATTTACTCTCCATAAAAATTCCAACAATTAAAAGATAAATTAAATATCAATTAACATTAATTTATTGTTTTTATGTATTTACCTTAGAACATAGTTAAACATGTACATTTTTATGTAATAACAATATAATAGTTTAATATTTATACATATAAAGTTTTTATTTTAAAAATGAAAAGTATTTAAAAATAAAATTGAATATAAAATACTCTAATTAGTCATAAAACATATATTTAGTTTATTTTATTTATATCTTTTTTGGTAAAAGAGTATATTATAATTAATTCTTTAGTTTAAAAGAAAAAGTAAATTAATATTTTTAAATAGAATTTTATAGGTTTGTTTTAACTAAGCTTTATTAAAATTAAAAATCTTACAATTATCTCTTTTAAATTTAATTGAAGATATGAGAAAGTTTTTTCAATTTTATCATAAGAAATTATTTTATTAATCATGTTTAAAACTATATAAGTCTTTTTTAACTGGGATTCATATCTAATACACAAAACTTTAAACACTTATTTATGTATTGCGCGTGCGCGGTCATGTGCAAATGTTAGCTGCTATAACTTTGGTTATAGTTATGATATTGATAAAAAAATGAATATATTATATATTAGAGAATAATATATAATATAATAAAGTGATTAAAGCTATTTTAATCATTTAATACGGTATAACTTTATTATTTTATCTATAATTAAGGGCTACTACATAACTTATTGAAAAAAATATCTATTCATGACTAATATTTCAATTCTGGCATGATAATAAAAAGATATTTAAAATAAAATAGAATATAAACTAATGGTACACTATAGAAGATATTTATTTATTATGGGGATAATTACAATGGATCACTTGATTGTCAGTAGTGGAATCATTTAATATTACTCATAATTAAATCTCATACTTGAAAACCCATTGAATATGCTCACAAAAATATTGATATTTTTTCTCTATATTCTTACCGTTCTTTCAATATATATAGGAAATTTTTCAATGGAATTAATCACATTTACACCTAAAGAACATGATACTACTTTATTTACTTCTGGTATTGGAGTTGGATGTTTCTATGGTACAGGAAATGTAACATTATGTCAGTGTAGTATATCATTTCTTCATCGATTAAATATTTTTAATTCAGTAAAATTAAAACAAGGTAATTTAATCATATTTTTATCTAATAAATATATTAGATACAATTTACTACATTATGTTTATGTTTTTTGTAGACATTGTTCGATATCATCATGATATTCAAGTAGCTATTAACAATATTGGTAATATTTTATAGATTTTATGGAATATAAAATGAGTAATCATGAAATTTTTAAGCGAAAAATGAAAGCGAATTTATCAGTCTAACTCAAACAGTTACTTATATTAATGTATTTGGTGCTAGCAAATTTTCCATACCCCCAATACATTTAATCATAGCATGTATTCAAGGTTATAATAAATTCATTTAAAATCATGTAATTATCTTCATAATTTTATCTTTTATAACAGACAATCCTTCCAAATGGTCATTAGCTTTACAATCACTAACACTAGCTTGTATGATGGTAGTGAATATTATTACTGTTCTAGACGTTATACCCATAAAATTTCCTCGTATTCAACAAACACTAGTCACTATTGCAAGTAGACCATTTATATTAAATAGTCAATAAAAAAATATGGAGTAAACTAATTGTATACTATAGCAATCACTCAAGCATTTATTGTGATATTTTGTGATGTATGTATTGAACTTATTAGGAAAGTTTCTACGGATATTTTTGAAAATGTGGATAATCGCAACTACATTCAATTGATTGGATTAGTTTTACTAATAACTGCAGAAATTATTGAACTTTTTAAATATCAAAAAAAAAGATCTACACTATCAAAACTAATTTAAAAAATATATATATAAATTTTTTTTGATAAACAATGATAGTGTAATAATTTTGTTGCTAGATATTATTTTTTTTTTATTCATTTTAAACTCCAGATGGTCGTTGAGGAAGTTTTCGAAGTGATCCAAGTGTTTTGAGGTTTAAATTTCCTGATACGTCTCTATATATATAATAATATTAAAAAAATATGTATTATTCAATTTTTAAAACACTATGATTAGATAAATTTTGTATTAAACAAAAATTAAAAGTGACATTATATTGTTTCATACAAAAAAAAATACACTATAGATAATCCTTTTAAAAGGTTACACTTTATACATTATAATGTTGGATAAAATTGTCTTGAAATATATTATTTAAATTTTAACAGTAATTTATGTATATACACATAGAAAATAATGGTTAAATACAATTGAATATAATTAATTGTTAGTTTTAAATATTATCTAATAGATAATTCTTTTTAAAAACTATTTATAAACTAAAATAGCTTCATTTACAAGTTAATAAAAAGTAATGAGGCATTTATTATTGTTGTAGTAAAAAACCTGTACTTTTATTAATCTTTTTATATTATTTATTAAATAAATATATTATTTATTTTTATTGCAATATTATATCAATACTACCTTGATGAAGTAGAACTAGGTTTTCTTAAGCTTTTATCAGCTTCTAAATTCTTTTGAACAGAATAATTGTTAGTATTATTCATTATTGATGGTCCAGATGAAATCACTTCATTAATAACGTTGGTTGCACGCTTAAGGCATTTTTGTATTTTTAACAGTTCATCTTTTCTTCTAACTTCTTCTTCACTTTGAGAGAGATATTTTTCCTAATATTTAAAACATTATAAAAAAGATAATTCACAATTAGGTATATATATACAAGTTTATCTAATGAATATAAATAAGCAATCAATTCTCCATGACAAAATGATCGTAACTAGTTAATAATTCAAATTATTCATGTAAATTAGCATATAATATGTGAAACTACTTTGTTCACAACCATATAGATAACAATCTTTCCAATCATATCAGTTTGAGTTTTAATAACAATTTTAGTGTATGTTTCTATAAAAAGACGTATGATTTCAACTTGATGATATAAAAGTGGATCGTATTCTTCCCCGGGTATCATGTTTATACTATCAGATGAACCATCAGGAGTTTTTTTAGAATCATTATGTTTATTAGAGCGATCAACATTAGAATCAGGATAAACTCCAGCAGCCATTAATGTAGCTTTCCAATCTTCTGCTTCTTCATCATTTGATGCTGAAAATTCTAAATATTTCATATCTTTTGCAATATTTGATCCATCACTTTTTATTATTTGAAATGAACGGTGTTTTCCACTTCTGCAAAAGCAATTTCTTATATCAAAGCTGTACTTTAATTTTTGTTCACTTTCACTAGTATAAATTTCTATTGATTCTCCTAAAAATTTAAATTATTCAACTAATAAAAAATATTACACATACCTTTGACTACTACGAATACTTCTTTGTTGTTTTTAAAAAGTCCTGATGATGGTGTTGATAGATATCCTTTACGTAAAACCCTTCCTTTTGAATAGGATTCTACTTGTGCTTTTACATCATCCAAATCACTACCACCATCCTCATCTTTCAAATTACTACGTAAAGCAGCACTAAACATGAATTGATTAATAAAAATATTATTTCATATTAAGTTTGACTTATTTTTATATATTTAATAGATTAAATAGATGAAAAATATATTCAATTTAAAAAAAAGATATAAAAATTCAACTATTTGTTATATTTTAACAATGACTTTTATAAATCACGCTAAAATACTATACAATTTTCAAAACAATATAATGGTAATAAATAAAAAATGTATTTCAAAATAATATAATTTATCTAAACAAAAATAAATACAATCATATAAGTTAAAATAGGTTTGATCATATATATAGCTACAAAAATTATTCAACATTCTTTATGAAATCACTTACTTAACTATTGGTATGAATTCTGGATGTTTTGTATTAATATGACAAGCTTCAAAATTAATCATCAGATTTATCTAAAATTTAAGATAAAATTGTAGTAAATAGTGGTATTTTAATCAAATATTACATTGTTAGTGATTATTCATAATGATTGTTAGTTATTTTATTCATAAATTAAGTTAATAAAAGTCAATTTTAAAAAATAATCATTTTTTTAAGTATTTTTAGGTGAATTTTATATATAAAAATTATAATATGAAATAGATGAATAAAATTCAATATTTTTTAAAAAAAAATTAGCTTTTAATATTTACCTGATCTTTGGCATCATTTTCATATTTAATAAGCTCACGTAATGTGCTCATTTTAACTTCATCCAATAAATTAATATATTTTGATATCTTAAAATTTAAATAAATTAGTGACAAAAGAGTATTTTTAGAGTCATATTTAGTAGAATAATTTAATTAGTAGCACAATACTTTGGACAGACAGGCTTGTTCAATGACCATTCTAAGCTCTTCAGTGATTTTACAAAGCATTGCCTGAGCAATAGGACGTATTTCTTCAATTTTTTTTCTACATACAGTTGTAAAAGCAGCATCAGGAGTAAATACTGATGTTCGTACACCTTGAGCATTTTTAATGGCAAAACATATTTCTCTTCTCATTGTAGCAATAGGAGGTTTTAACTAGATAAAGTAATTTTACAATTATAGTAGGTAATAGTCAGTTTATTATTAAATTAAATGCATATATCATTACTTTTCTCATTTCATATGGAAATCTTTCATTTATAATTCTATTAATTTTAGCACCAATAGATAACTCTTCTGTATTGACAAGTTCATTTTTAAAACCAAGTCCTTTTTCAATTTCATCATTAAAATCTTGAATTAATCTAAACATTTTACATTTAAAATAGCATAATTCTATTATTTTTTAATAATTTAAATAGTTTTCTGTTGAATAAATAGTCTTTTTAAATTAAAACATACAACATAAGGCGTTTTGCCATATTTTGAGGTGAATCTGAATCTACATCAAATTTTGACAATTCACCCTCAATATCCAACAATTCTTTCATTAGATTTTGTTTAATAGAAGGTAATACTGATTTTATATGGTTAGATAGTTGCTATTAAAAGAAAAATATAAAGTTTATAAATAGCATAGTATTTACCAAACTAAGCATTTCTTGAAGATATCGACTGCCACATCGATCAGCAATATCTCTATTTTTTAATTACATAAATGTAATACATATATATTTTATATTATTATATAAAAATTATGTATGATTAAACTAAAAAATTTAAATAAATGATAGCTCTTTTCAAATAGATTATATATTATAAGCTTTAGTTACACAATAATAGAACATCATAAAAATATAAATTATTATAAAATAGAGAATATAAACTTGTAGGCATCTTGTGATAAAAAATAGGCCCTTTCAGCCATTTGTGCTTTAGCAATATCCATATTGCCATCGATATCTGCTTGTGATCTATTAACAACACCAACAAAACCTCTTTTAAGTGGATAGGTTATATTAAGAAGAATTTCTCGGCAATTAGTTCCACGATCCATTAAATCAATTTTTGTTACAACACCAATAGTTCTTAGTCCTTATTAATTAAAAAAATTACAAAAATTATCCTTTAATATACATTTTATTAGTAAAAAAAATGTTACTATCATTTAATTTAATGTTAACAACAATGTCTATATAAACAAGTAAAATCATATCAAAAAAACTTTACTTTTCAGTAAGTATTATATTCACTTATTGATATAATAAGTAACTATTCTAATTACTATACCATTAGAATTATTTTTGTATTAAGAATGATGTTAACTGAATAAAAATTAATTCATAAATCTATATATAAATAAATAATTTATACAATCAAAAAGATCTTCTTTTTAAAAAAATACAGCACAGATCATTTAAAAAACTCATTCTAATTGTAAAACTATATCCAACATATAAGTATGTAAAAATAATAGTAACTTTAAATGAACATACCTTGAGGATCTACAGTTTTAGCAATCATTAATGCATCACTATTAGCCAAATCAACATTTGCAGGCGTCACTGCCAAGATAATACAATTTGGATTCGATATATATTCTGTAACCATGCTAGTAATTTGCTTATCAATATCTTTAGGTTGATCACCAATAGCTATTCTAGTCAATCCTGGTAGATCAACAAGTGTAATAGTAACCACTTAATATAAAATATTAAAATTTTTATTATTTAATTGGTATATATATAAAATAGTACCATTTGGTGAAAATACACGTAATCTTATTGGTATAGGTGATATATTTTTATTTTTTCCAGTAACTCTATCAGTTTCAGCTTCTATTTCTTTTCTAACATCATCAAAGTTATAAAATTTAACATTTGGTTTATGGGCAAATTCTCCATATTCTATTAACAATAATTTATTATATTAATTATAAATATAGATAAGCTCAACTTATAAAACAAATAATACCTTGCCCACTATGTGTTATGAGTTGTAGAATGAGTGGTCTTCTTGTAACTATTCCACTTCCTCTAGGCAAAAAATCTCTAACCATACGGCATATTATTAATTTATGGTAACAAAATTTATAGAAATTTAAAAAACTATAATTATAATTACTTTCCTACGCAACATTCAAGTACACTACTTTTACCAGCACTTTGTCCACCAACCACAGCTATCTGTGGTAGATCTACAATGTAGCGAGATCCTAATGATGAAAGAGTGTCTTGCAATTTGTTAACTACTTCAACCAACCTGTCCATCACCTTATTAGCGTACGCAGATATTAAACTGAACAATTTAGTCAGATTATCGACTTAATGTTGCTATGGTTAAAAGATAATTTATCACTTTACTAACTAGATCAAATGTTGTATCATTCAATATATAGTAATCTTAAAATAATAATTAAATCTATAAAGTTTTACATAATTTATATTAATCAATTTTTAACCATAAGTTCTATCCTATCAAAATTCATTTATTGCATGTATCTTTTTGATAGTTGATGAAATATAACAAAAAATAAAAAGTAGATATCATTTTAAAAATATAACATGAATCAATATGGTTTTATTTAGTGATATATGGTCATTATTTTTATTTATAGATGATAACGTCATTAAGATGTTATTATTTCCAATATTTTCATACTATGAAACAATATCTAATATTAATCATATTTAATGAGTTATAATTGATTGATATTAAAAATGTGTACGTATATTTGTTCTAAATTATAAAAACTTATTTATTTTATAGAATTTATTTAAATTATATTAAAAAAGATTATGGTGTAATTGATAATTAATTCACCTGATAATTCTCTATCAGGTGACTTATTTATTTCATCAGGGATAAATTTTTTAGAAAAAATAATTAAATTTAATAAAAAAAATTATTTTTTTATTATTTTAACGTATAATTCTATATTTTTTATATTTTCTAGTATACTATACCACTGTAGATTTACGCTTATTAAGATATTAGCTTTATCCTCTTGAGTATTAGTTGATTCATTATAATAGTATAAAGTGATAGTATAATTCATTATATATATTAATTAAACTGTTATTTACTCAAAAAATTTATGTCAATAAAAAATAAAGACCAGATGAATTTAAATAATATTTTCGGTAACAGTCGTTCTTGTCGGTTACTATTTACATTTTAGTGTATCTGTTGTTATTTTAATTTTTATTGATTTATCAATAATTTTACATTAATACTTATTTAATTATAATTTATTTAATGATTTATCAATATGAAATAAGTGAAATAACCTTTTAATTCTAGCCAATTTTAGTCCAATTATTTAACTCATATCACTACTCGAAATATGACGAATAGGTTCGTTATCAGGTTCAAAATATTGTTGCTTTAGTATGATAGGTTTTGTCTAAAATTTCATATACGAAATTAAGTATATAATTAGAGAATATTGTATTTTAGCCTTATTTTATAATAATATGCTCACGGTTTTTTTTTTGATTGGAATTGTTATGATATAATATATATACCACATTAACAGCTAGTTTCTATCTATAGACCTATTTGATATGCTATTAAATTAAAAAAAATTAAAGTTTTTTTTTTAATAAATAGCTATGTGGAATAGTAATTTTAGACTATACCTATTAATTATGAAATATTGATATTCCTCTATTGTTTATCATTTCTTGATAATAATCACAACAATATTACCTGAATCAACTAATATCTGTTAGTAAACAAGTTCTATGTATTTTTTAATCAATGTTTTTTCATTAAAATAAATCTATATACAGTTTTAGACCAACCTTGCACTTCCAAACTTCAAGTAGATTTAAACCTATTATAACATCATTATATTTAGATATAATCAAATAAATAGTAGTAATTGAAATAGGTGATTATTATTTTATATAACTAGCTACTTTAAAATCTCATGATATACTTATTTTTTAAAGCGTTAAATATAAAGTTTATTAAAATTATCAGTTTTTATATAATTGGCTTTATTTATCGGTAAATTTCTATAAAAAATACAGTCCCAAAGATATAATTGTTTTCTTAGGATGTTCTAAACTATAATTAATTCATTTCATTAAAGATATTACTCTTATAAGTGCAAAAATAGTGAAAATTAGAGATTAATGTAGACTTGTACTGACTTCCACCATTTAGTAGGTTCAGTTACAGGTATCTAATAGATAATGTGTCTTTAAAAATTGATAATAAATTCTAATTTAATAGAACAATAATCAAAAGTTTTTTTGGTGTATGTCATATTTAATGACGACAAATTGAATTTATATCATATTTTTTGTTATTTAACTATAACTATGATTTATTAGTAGCTAAATATTTTTTTAGCAAAAAATTTTCATTTTGTATTTATCTATTTTTTTTTAAAAAACAGGTAGATAAAACAAAATGTTTCACTGGTGCACTGTAGATTTTAGTTTATACTCATTTTTTTTAAATATAATAACTTTTAATTTATTAACTGTTGTATTTACTTAGCTTTATTTCATTATACTTTCAATTTGTTCATTCGCTGATAGTTTTTGGGTATTACGATATAAAAAAACACACTGTCACAATCTTCAAAGCAATATGTATCCATTTTAGTAGATTCTTGGTCTATTTTTGTATGTTAGATGATTAATCACTTTAAATATTTTCTTTTGAAAGACTTTTTACTAAAAACAAAAAATAGGTCTAATTTTTAAGCCTAATTTTCTTCAGATAAGTAAAAAAAGCGCGTCACTATAATGTTTATTCTACAAAAACGTGATGATTTACGAAAAATTTCATAATATTGATTCCTATGACTTTCAATGGAACTTTAGTAAAGTCGATAAATCAAACTTACGGTTAGATGTTCTATGCAAATAATATAGAACCTCATTGCTTTCTTTTCCTTTGATATATAACTATATATGTAAGGGAATGATGCAAAAAAATATCTATTTATCAACTAGTTATAAATAGTTTCAAATTTGAATAGTAATATATTAAATAATGTCTACCAACAAAGCTATCTTTATCAACAAATAACTTAGTATTGGATGATTGAGATATTAAAAGAAGCAAAAATTTACTTGTATTTAAATTATTCAATAAAACTATAGTATTTTTCTATGAAATTATACTTGTAACTACAAAGGATGACTATAATTAGATAGAATAGTGGATAAATGGTATACAATAGTTAGTATAATGTAGATTTTACTCTTGTAACACTGTATTATGAACAATACGTTCTACATATTAAAAATATCATCAAAAAGAAGGTAGATACGACTTGAATATTTTTATTCGTACGTATACAAGCACCAATAAAAATGATGCACGTCTATCCAGATATGCAGCAGAATACATGTATTAAAAAATGTTCTAAAAATAGATTATAGTTTTTTTTAGTTTAAAATGAACTTTTAGTTAAATATTCTTGTATTATTTTTAAATATTATTGTTTGTTTTACAAAATAAAGCTCATTCAATATAAATTATCGTATGGAACTGTTTAACTTTATTAACACTATATTTAACATGTACTAATTTAATTACATTTACACAAACACTAACCATAGTATAAGATTTTTTTAATAATATTTTATATAACTTTATAAAATTTGATCATGTGTATAATAATAGTCAAAAATCTGAGTGAATTTCATTCATTTACTCTTTTTTTACTGTAAAAACATAAATAAAATATAAATTAAACAGTATTAAAAGTCTAACCATAGTTACTAAGTACTTTTTTTTATAAAAGAATATTATTTATGTTAATTTTACATTTATTCATTTAAAATATATTGTATTAACTATCAATTTTATATAAATCATCTAAATTATAATATAATTACATGATTTTGGTACTACTTACTTAATGTATATTCTTTACTTTTAATTTCACTGCACGAATGACATTACCGTATTCCATAACCGTGCCGCTACTCTGAAGCACGTGGATGTGCGCAGTCATGTGGTTTAAAATAAAGTCTTGATTTGTGTTAAATTGTTTCATGTTTATCTTCATGAAAATATGAACCGTATGTTTTTACACTTATACAGATATCATATTTTAAAAAAATATATTCGGTTTTTAGAAATACAAAGAATTGAGTCAATTTCATATGGTATTTGACTTGCTTTATGATAAATATGTGTAATTATTTTTTTTTAACTGCGATATAATTATAAAATTTATTTGAATGATTATATTAGCTATTGAAGTTAAATAATTGTATCTTTTATATATTTTTCTTAGTATATAAAATTATTGCTAAGCACAATATTCATAGTGTAACGTTTTGTATACAATTTATTAAAAAATTTTACATTATTATTGGATATACCTACTAATATATCGTCAGTAAAAAAACGTAAATTTTTTAATTCACAGATGAAATGGTATTTAAAAATCCTACATAAATAGGTTAGATCTAATATTACGAAGAATGACAGAAGATTTTATAATTAATTAATATGGTAGTTAGTACAAATAATGTAATAATTCTTTATATAAGTGATTGAATCGATAATTTTGTAAGCTAAAGTTACAATCAACAAATATAAGTGACACTTACAAATCATTTACGGTACGATTAAAAATAATTTTTAGATGGATACATTTGTTCCAAGAAAAAAAACACACAAGAAGCATAGTTAAAGTAAACACCACAGCCATTGATAGAATAGTTTTTCCTGAATATCCTATAATTATTTTAATTATAGGATTCATTAATGTTGATGTGATATTAGATTTTTTTAACGATATCTGTTGGTTAGTACTTTTTCTATATAAAATGCACATAGAATTGAAAGATTATTAGAAATATACTCATATATGTATTGCTGTATGTTGATAACGATTGCAAGTTTAGAACCAAAATTTTTTAAAAAATTTTGGTTTTGAAAATGTATGTCTCTAAATAAATGGATAAATTGAATTGGTAAAATTAATTGATAACATTTTTCTAGCAGAAATAATCATATTTATATCCTTAAGTTTTATGTGCTTAAATTGGGCATACAAAACAACAAGATAAAAACATTCTCTTGATATTTTAGTTTGTTTCTAATTAATTTATACAAAAATGGGAAAAAAAATCTATACCGTAATTGGCTGCCCTGACAAATTACCATTAGAGCATATACTGTATATTCTTTTTTGTAAAATATTCATAAACTGTTTATATGAAGAGTTTGTAACATCAATCGCTTCATTATATAACTATTTTTATAATAAAATTATATTTTATATAATAGAAAAAATACTATAACATGTTTATTATGAAAAGGAATTAATTTATTATTAATTTTAGCATAAGTACAAGAGAAACTACATTTCAAATTTGGTGCAAAATTGATTAATTGATGAATTCTTTTAACACATTTAACAAGATTAAACTTTCCAATAGCATAAATTTTTTTATATAAAGCCACAGTACTGTTACAGATACTATGTGTGCTATGTTTATCAATTAATATTGTGTAATTTTTAGGTAAACAATGATCATCTATTTTATAACTTTTATCGATAAAATTAGCAATCTAAAAAGAATTAAATTTTTTAATAATAACAACAAATAACCATATATGATTTTTTAAAGTGTTGTGCCAATAATACTGAAGGAGTCAAGCATAAAAAATCATTTGCAAAGATAGCATTTACTTTATTTTTGAACTTCATGAATGTAACCAGTCGATTATCATACAAATGTGGGTGATTAGTTAAAAATCCAATATAGAAACTATTAGTTAGAAAAGTAATAGTAGGCATATCATTGATAGTCTAAACATATTCAATATAATATATATTTTTTATAAATAGTACATTAGTTTGTGAGTTGTAATTTTTTTTTAAAAATAAATAAATTCCACTTTTATGTCCATCTAATATATCCTGAGATTTAGATTTAACAACATTTAAGAAATCCACAAGGTCATATTTATCTTTAATGAGCAGGATATTATAATTTTTAAAATCTAAACTAGTAAATATAATAATTGTTAGCTTGTATGGTATAATAATTTGAATCATACTGCATAAGAAGTGACTCAGAATATAGGATTTTAATGTGAATATGTCTACCTAGAGATTTATTAACATGACATGATATAACACTTTCCCAAAATATTCTGTGTATACCTATTATAATAAATATATATATAATAAGTGGTTAAATATGATGTGAAACTATAATTTTGATATTTATTTTCAATCAAAAATAAGATTAAAATATTTATTAAATATCTAAAACAATTATAAAATATTATTTGATATTTTTTAGGTTAAATAAAATAATAATAAAACTAAAATTATTTATACATTATTATTTAAAGATTATATCATTATTACATATAAATGATATATTTATAGTATATTTTTATTATTTAGTAGAATCTGATTATTTTAAAAATATATTTTTAATATACACATTATTTTTTAATGTCAATTTTAATTATATATGTTATCTTTAATAATTAATTTTTTTAGAATTAGTAATAAAGCTAGTATTTTTATTTTAATATAGCAATATACAATTCAATTATTTACTTAATATTATAAATTTATTATTTTACTAACATACTTATTGAAATATTAATGTATCAAACATAAAAATCAAAATAAATTTATCTAAAATAGCTTAAAATAATATAATAATAATTTATATACTAAATTTTTATAAATTTTAGTTTCTTAAATTTTTAAAGTACAATTTTTTTCTATTTTAGTATAAAAAACTAAATAATATATTAGTATTCAAAAAAAATAAATGAAACTATACTTACATATAAGAAATATTTATATGAATCTAATTTTTTACTAATAATTTGATTTAATTAATTAAATTAAATTAAAAAATTATAAATTAATATTGAATATAGTCTAAGAAACAACCATATCGATCAAAATAAAGTTATGTTTTTAATGGTTGTTAAAAATTTTATATTAATTTGTATATTACCTTAAATATTTTATTATTATAAATTATTTTTAAAATAGAATTTTGATTCTTATTGTAAAATTATAATTTTTTATACAATTTTGCTTTAAATTAGTAAGCTTATTAATAATAAACACTATTTTATAATGTAAAATTTATTATAAACTTTCTATTTCAGTCATATATTTATATTTATTAATTATATAAAATATTTAATTTAATAAAATAATATATTTTTTTATCTGTTATGTAAATTAAGAAATGGAGCTTATTTTTAGGTGATAATTGACGAAAAATAACTCTATCAATCAATACACATCATTAACGTAAAATAATGCCTAATTAGTGATGAAATCACTAGTAAAATACTAAGTATATCTCATATTTATGATCTATTGGAATTTTTTAAAAACATAATCCAATTTATTAATATAGTAGAATCAAAATTACTTTTTAAATTATATTCTTTGTAGTTTTCTGTATAATTTTCATAAAAATGATTATTTATAACAGATTTATGTGCTTTAAAACAAATTCTAGATGATTTTAAAACATCTCTATAGATAACCATTCCATACTATGAAAAGATTGTTAATTATTATATAATAAATCAATAATAAATACCATTTCATTTCCATTTCCATTAAAATAATATGCTTGAAACAACGTATTACATACAAATGATACAACTAACAGTGGAATGCATGTTCTATCATAGAAAAAAAATAAGTATAATTATTTATATTATATTAATAATATGTAGGTTGAATTAGATACTTTTTAACCATTTTAATTTTCAGCATTATTTATGTTAAAACAAGTATTATAATGGTGTTAAATTTATACAATTTATCATAATTATAATCAACTATAACTATGTACACAATAGTCAGTTGTAAAATTTCAATCCTTTATATCATATTTTCAATTATATTAATAAAATTATTAATAAAAAACCTTTCTAATCATTATTTTTTAAATATATGCAATATTTTGTTATTTAGTTGGTTCTAATTGTAAAAAATTATGATATGGTTATTATTTTAAATAATTATTAGAATAAAAATCATTTTCCTATTAAAGATAATATTATTTGTAAGAATTATAAAATTTTATAATAAAAATATTAGTAGAATATTTAGCATTAAACTTTCAAAAAAAAAATATTGAGTAAAAATCCTCTTTACACCTCATAAGCTCAAAAATAATGGTAATATTAAAATAGAACGAGTCATTCATATAAAATGAGTCTCATATAAAGGGTTTTTTTTATATACTATGGATATTTTATTCATAGAGATCTGTACGTTATTTTATATAAGCCATTATTTGTAAAAATTAACTAAATTTCTTATTTCAGTTAAAAATTAATTTAATATATATATAATTATTGCTATTTTTCACTAAAATTTTAATATTATGTAACTATTTACAAGGATTTTTATTTAAAATTTTGGCTAATCATCTAATGCATATAGTATTTAAATAACAAGTTCATTAAATAATGTCTAAATGTTTATATTTAAACATTTTATAAAAAATTATCACTTTCATTATTATAATATTTAATATTATTTTCTTATAATAATGATGAATCACTATAATCTAATTTATTTTTATGATATGGTATGTATTTTTTATATAGTTAATCATTATTAACTAAAAATATTTAATAATTAATTATTAGATTGATTCAATTTTTGTAATTTAATTAAAATCTAAAAAATATATGGCTTATATGTAGATAAAATAGTTATTCATATTAATATTATAATAAAACTTTATTTATTCTTTATCACAATGAATATTTTATATTAAAAAATTTGATAAATGACTTTATCTCAACTTAAATAAATAATAAAATATATAAAAAAGTATATTTTTTTATATTTTATTAATAATAACCTATATAGTCATTACTTTTTTGTAGATTTTAGCATAATTCTACACCAAATACTTTCATTTATATTATATCCACTGAATTAATATAAATTTATTCAATTAACATAATAAAAATAGACTTAAATGATTTTATTTATTAATAATGATACATTTTAAGTGACATAAATAGTATTTTCAATTTTTTTTTTTATAAAAATAAAAAAATATCTATTTTAATTAATAAAAGTGTGCTATTAAAATAAAAAAACAATTTAATGGTTTTAATTTTCTTAAATATTAGCCATATTTTAAAATAATAATCTTTGTATATCATTCTAGCGAGATATATTCTATCTAAAATAATGTTCTAGTATTAAATTATTATCTTGTAATATAAATCTTTTATATTCTATTATATAATCACTTATTTGTTATATAAATATAAAAATTTGATTGTAAAACGTATATACCTCCCACTTTTTATATAATTCAGACTATAAATAAGTTGGTATATTTTTATTTTACTTTACATTGTCATATATAACAATGTATAATCAATCATTCACATATATATTAATAGAATAATAAATATTACAATTAATTACCATATATATAATTAACACAAATAAATGAAAATTTTTGAATAAGACCATAAGATAAGACACCAATAATAGTTCCAGCAAATTTCTCACCAAATGAATGAAAATAAGCACACGTTATAAAATAGACAATATTCCAGCATTGTGGTATAATAATAAGAGTAATTATTGTTAATTTATCAAGATATAGTAGATTTTTGCTATAACTGTTAGGTACATTTGATGATAAAGATAAAAATGTGCCCAATTCTGATAAAAGTATTAATGATGATATAGAAATAAGAAAGCAATGCCCAGATATATCAATAGTAATCCAATTTTTACTTGATACATGACAATCTGATGGAGATGAAATATATGGCATATTATGACAATGACCTGATACACGTTTAAATCCATCAAATATTTTCAACATTAACATCCATATAATCACATAATAAACAATCATAAGTGTTCTTCTAGTTAAATATTTCATATTTCTAATACCCAATATAAAATAGGATACAATTATTGAGAAAAACATGGTATAACAAGTGGTAATCATTCCTGATTTAACAAACAATTCATTCAATAAAAATTTATTGGTTAATTTATATTTGATTGATTTTGGTATATAATTTCCAATTTTTGGTGCTATTAATTGTATGCTAAATAAATAAAATAATTCAACAAATACAAGCCATTCAACCTTTTTCATATTTTGTATTGCGCTTGCGTAAACATTAAAATACCTGTTAGCTATCCATATTAAATACCTAGATTATTGCACAAGGTTATTATGTGAGATATGATCTTTGATAGAAAACAAAATATTTATTTTAAATTTTAGTAAATTTAATCTTTTATTTAATACAATATGTCACATGACCAATTCAGATAAATTGGTTGTGTCAAATGGTTTATTCTTTAAAATGTAGTTTTATCTATCACTAAACAATCATTTAAAATTTAAACCTTTTTATTATACATTTTAATATTTCAATAATATATTTTATAGTATCATAAAAATGTAATGGATAGTTTTTAATAGTATTAAATACATAATAATTGGTTAGCTTTATTCTCGTTAATTTTAAATATACATTTACTACTAAATTTAATACATATCTGCTAATATTTATTTATTATAATGTATTTTTTGGATTAGTTTTAATTAATATATACATAATAAGAAAGAAAAGTCAATATTATAAATGTTTACATATGTGTATGTGTGGGCTCTTATCAACCCGATGAAATACGTTCGATTAAACAATTAAGTTTTTACGATAAAATTTGGCACTTTTAAAATTTATACAATTAGAATCACATATTTTTTAAAAAGTAATAACTTATTTTTAATGATAAAAATATTTTTTAATTAATTTTATCAAAGTAACGTTAAAAAAAAGTAGTTCTATTACACATGTGTATATATATTACCTGCGCATGCGCATACATAATAAAATAAAATGTTAATGGAATGGTAGTGACAATGATAGAAGGTATATAAGTTTCAAATCATTTAAATAGTGTTACTAGATTGAATAAAAAGATTTTTAATAAAAGAAAATACTAATAAAACCTAATAAATTTTCTAAATGTGAGCAATTCAAATTACAGAAAAAAAAACTATATTTCAATAATGTGATTACAACACAATTAATACATATTTGATGTGATATGGAGAGTGTAATAAATGGTCTATTAAGAATGTGGGGATAACATTTTAAATATTATTTTGGTCATCTAAATTGTTATCATGTGAAGATGGTGTATCACTGTTGTCATCAATAGAAAGATCATTTTTAAAATTTTTTCGTCTTAATTTAATATAAATAGATCAAAAAAACATATCGCAATACTTATTGTGAACCATTCCTTCATAGATTTGAAGCTGTTTAACAAATCCATGATTTGGATGGATAAATGGTCGACGATTTTTTACAAAATTATAAGCTCCTTCCATATTATATTTGAATTTTTTCATTACATATGCAATAACAACTGTTGCAGATCTACTTATTCCCATTTGACAATGAACAAGAACATTAGATCCTTGTGATCTAAAAATTGATTAAAATAATCATACAATATATATATATTATCTGAGGATATATAGTTGTATATGTATATAAAATAAAGTATATGTTTTTTAATTATTATTTACCTAGCACCTTCAATAAATCTATAACAATCATCAAAATGAGAAAGTAAATCTGATTCTGGTCGATCATATACACTAAAATAATTTTAATAATATAATACTACATATAAATACAATTATTAGATACCTCACATTGAAATATTTTACTTTTCCAACAAAAAAATTATTTATTTCTTTTGTAACATTAAGTACATACGATATTCTAATTGTAATAGTATATTTTGTTAATAGATTATTATTATTATTATTATTTGTGTGTAATACTTTTTAGATTTGATAAAATTGATATCTGAAGCATTATAATCAGATCCCTGTATACAAAATAATGATATATTATGATTTTTTTTTAAACTAATATCATAATAATTCAATTATACCAAATATAGATAGGAAAGAATTTGACTTGCAGCTTCCATTTTACCATATATACGAATAGTTTCTTTTGCTATAAAACATTTGTATGGAGTTATATCAATAGTGACTCGTTTCATTAGTTCATTATTAATTATTTCTAGTGTTAAATCACCAACATCAGATACTGACATAATCTTTATAAAAATTCAATTTAATAATATATAAATTTTTACGTATTTTTTAACATTTTATTATTGTTAAAATTTAATAAATGTTTATTCTCTTAATTTTATAATAAAAAAAAATATTGACTATTTATGTTAAAAATAAACATTAAAACAGTGTTTTCTTCCCATTTTTTAATTGTTCTTATATTTTTATTTTAGGTTATGAACATTCATTTTTTTATAATTGTCATGGAAACATCATTATGCCCGTAAAGCAAAAATGATTAACATAGTAATTACGACCGATTTAATACGAACACAGTCAAGGTATAAAAAATTGATATCATAATAGTAGTATAAATTTTTTTTATATCAAGTTATTATATTAATATTATAAAAAAAAAAGTAACTAAACAAATGAATATTAATAAATTTACATACATCTATTAGCTCGTTAGTTATTATTTGCATAAAATTTCTTTTATTTTCATCTCTATAGCTTGAATATTAACATTATATTACTAAATAAACTATTTCATACAACTCCATTATTGTATCTTCTATCAATTCAGTTGAAATGTGATGATCATTGTGATTCCATAGATATATGATACGACTATTATCAGTTAATAATTGATGGTAGTAATCTACAGGATTGTTATCATCAAAATATATGAAACAATTTGAGAATGAATGCGATTTAGTTAGTGTTTTATCGCTATTAATTTCATCGCGATCTTCACTACCATTGTATCTATTTAGTGAAATATTTGAATGTGGTAGATATTGGAGAGTTCTCCAAAAATTTTGTACTGGACTTATTCTAATAGATTTCATATGTTCATATTTTAAATTAAGATGTATACATCTAAATAAAATAGTTTTTATTATTCAAAAAAAAATAATGTAATTACGCTAATTTTTATACAATAAAAAAAACTATTCAAGTATCTAATTTTCTATTATTAGATATATATATATATTAGTAATTTAAATTATTAAACAAACTATTAGCCTTTTATGTAATATTTAAAATAAATTGTGATATTTTAGAATGAAATATTACCCTCTACAAATTAAAACTATATAATATATATAGCAATTCATATAATAATAATATTTATTTATCTATCTAGTTTAATAATATAATTACTATTTTTAATTTAAATATAGTTTCATCTATTTTTACATCATAGAATGGGATAGTATAATACTAAAGTCACGTGACCATTCTCTACGATATTTTTAAATAATTGGACAAAGTTAAATATGATAAAAATTATCTTAAACAAATAAATGATTTTATTTTTTTAAATAAAATAATTATAATAAGAAAAATGAACTCTATATTAATACTTTCTAATATTATTTAAAGTAGTAACTACATATAGCGTAATATGAATAATGGTATGATAAAAATACCCATCTCCAATAATTTCTACAGACTGTATGTGTTTATAATTGATTACTAATCCAACATGAAGTTGATCACTAAATGAATAAAATAAACATTATTTTAAAGAAATAAAGCTTAAATATATAAATAATAATAATTATGGATAGTTTAGAAAAATTTGCTTATATTAATAGATCATTAAATGTAAAATATAAATAGAAAATGTTTAAAACTATTTATTATAATAGAAAATAACATTTTCTATATAATTTTAATTCAATATAACATGAAACTTGTATCATAATAAGTAAAAGTTGAATATTTTATAATTATAAGAAATAAAATATACATATGATCAATTGTTATTCCAAGAAATACACTATTATTTAATTTTGGACTATCAATAACACAAATATAATTAGTTTCTTCATTATTAAATCGGTCATTTTCACATTTAACCAAAATACGTATAATATCTTCAGGTTTACAAATGTTAATAATTTTAAGTAGATTTTTATCAGTTTCTTCTAATAATTTCCAGTTATTATCTTCTAATTGGTTATTATTTATATTATTTTCTTGTAAGGGTTCTACTATTTCACATTTATCTATAATGTATTATAATGAAATAATACATCAAGAAAAAAACAGTATATTTTTTTTAATCATATATTATTATTTATATATACTTAATAAATTAGTTTTATTAATAGCATTTGAAGATTGTAGTGTAATAGAATTATTTATTTTTGGATAGATATCATCAATTAAAAATAATCCATTATTTACTAGATAGTATGTATAATTATTTATGATTATAGTTTGTATTTGATTGATCCCAATATTTCTATCAAATATTGTTATTGCTGTATTGGATAGGTTATTATTATTATTATTTGAATGTTGAAAAGAATTTGATTTTTCATATTTTGTGATTAATGATGCTACCTAAAGTTTATTTAATAACCATTTTTACATAAAAATATATATATAAAATAAACTTTAGGTTGCAGTTCTTCTTCAAATATTTCTTGATTATTATCTACATTTTTTTCATTCAAATCTGTATTACTTTTATCCTTTAAAGATATTAAAAATTGTATATACACATATGTATTGAATTGTTTAAAAATATAGATTAATTTTTACTTCAATTTTAGCCATATAATCTTGAATATTAATACCAATATTCATATCATCTATTGATGAATTAGTTACTTTGATTTCAATCATCAAACTATCATCATCATCACACGATTTCATTTCATCATCCATTTTGTTATTAATTATATTTTCTATCATTAAATTAATATGTAATAGCTTTATCTATTTATTTTTATTAGATCTTTCATAAAAATCATTTTAATTATAATATTTAAATCATTGAATATATTAATTATAAATTTAAAAATTATTATAAACAATGATTTTATATTTTTTTTTAAAAATATTACCTTTATAAATATAATTTACTATAATAATTCAATTATAACAACAAAAGAATTTAATTCTACAGATTTACCGAGTATTGACCGAGTACCGATTTGTGAATAAACCCTCTCTAATAAATTGTAGTAGTTTATCAGCCTTTGATAAAATAATCCTATTGTCTTTTTAATATCAAATTTTAATTCTATGTTTTAATAATAACAAATTATAAAGTATTGTTATTATAATGATGTTTTTTATGATCAAATTATTGTACAATTATTTGTTATATACATGAATAATTCGTTTATTTATTTTAATATATAAAACATATATATACATTAATGCAATATAATTTGATAAAATTAAGTCATTTTTATAAGTATATAAATATTATTTTGTCAACTCACGTTTAATAACCACCAATAATATCTATTAAATGACATAATTTATATATGAAGACGTTTATATTAATAATATTATTCTTAAATTAATTGAATAGTTATAACATAATATAATATTGAAAAGTTTATTTTTACGTTATAAATAATTTACTTTATGACATTAATATCTTAACTATTTATTGCCATATTGAAACGTTATAACTATTATCTTAAATTAAATGATAAATGTAATGTTTATGAGTTTAACTGTGTCATCTTTAATAATCTATCGATGTATACATGCAAAAATACACCAACTAATAAACAATATATTTCATATCGTATATTGTTATACATTATATTTTTTTTTAATAAAAAGCTTTAATTTAAATTAAAATATAATCAAATTTAATAAAAAAATCTAAGAATGATATCTAAATTTTTAAAATATATCAATTATAAAACATAGTGAACAAAAATTTATGAATTATTTAGCTTTCAATCTAAAAATACAATCATATGATATATTATCAATATTATATTATAAAAAATGAAGTTAAATTACTTTATTCATTTGTATAAAGC